>CAIGQQ010039592.1:3548361-3590994 GCA_903798035.1 Danio albolineatus | reverse complement strand
TCTTAGTTATCTTGTTATCTTGGTTATATTGTTATCTTAGTTATCTTTTTATCTTAGTTTTATTGTTATCTTAGTTATATTGTTATCTTGGTTATCTTTGTTATCTTGTTATCTTAGTTATCTTGTTATCTTAGTTATCTTGCTATCTGTTATCTTGTTGTTATCCATAGCTGTGTTTTACATATACAAAAATTCTAAAATATATAATGTAATATCATATACATGTATGTAACCCAGTATCAACCCAAAAGTGCTTTTAAAATGATCCTGTTGATTCCCTCACGCATTCACTGTGTGTAAACCTGTTATTTCAGGCCACACATCTCCATAAGTGTGCGCGTGAACTCCTCCAGCGGCCTGATCTTCCAAGTTGCAGGAGGAAAAGGCCAGAGGATGATGGTGCTCTCTGTGTCTGATGGTCATCTGACTCTTCTGGTCAACGGCGGGAAGAGGAAGACCAGCATGCGCAGCAAAAAGAGATACAGCGACGGCCTGTGGCACACGGTTCGTACGCAGAGGAGGCTTGACTTTACACAGGCTGGATCCCTTTTCTCTCCAGATGACTGATTTGTAAATGATCTGCTGCAGGTGTTTGTGAAGGTGGAGGGTGACCGAGGGTCTCTGACCGTGGACGGCATCGACACACAGAACAAGAGAGTGTCTGCTGGAGGGAAGAGCGTGTTCGCTGCTCTGCTCTATATCGGAGGACTTCCTGTAGACCACAGCGCAGCCATGGTAAACACTGATTCTACTCGACTGAACACACGAAATCTTTCACTATTAATCACAGTAGCAAACAAAGATTACACAGAACAGCTGATCTCATCTGTTTTCATCTATCGACTAGGTTTAGTTTAATCCAATGCAAATATTCCACTATTATTGTTATTGTGTGACATTGTTAAATAAGCTGCTTTTAATTGGTCTCCTTCCACCATATTAGATTTGTTTTTATTTATTCATTCTCTTGTCAGCTTAGTCTCTTTATTAATTTGGGGTCGCCACAGTGGAATGAACCGCCAACTTATCCAGCATATGTTTTACGCAGCAGATGCCCTTCCAGCTGCAATACATCCCTGGGAAACATCCATGCATTCTCATTCACACACATACACTACGAACAATTTTAGCTTACCCAATTCACCTGTACCGCATGTCTTTGGACTTGGAAACCGGAGCACCCAGAGGAAACCCACGCAACCACGGGGAGAACATGTAGACTCCTCACAGAAATGCCAACTGACTCAGCCGAGGCTCGAACCAGCGACCTTCTGCTCCCCGCTGCGCCTGTTTTTATTGAATTAATTCTAAAATCTAAATGAATATGCAGAGCTTACACAAATATTTGGTTAGATGGCATTTTTTGCCTAAACATATATTATTAAATAAATGTAATTTAGCTAGATGCGAAGATACACAAATATTGAGTTTAATAAATGGCATTTTTACTGCGTTCAATCTTTATTGCTAGATTCTCATTATTTAAAACAGCAGAATTGATTTGAAATGTCTCTCCACTTTCTTATTTTTGTAGTATAATTATTAGGATATTCTTTTATTTTTATATATTTCTTTAGTTCGTTTATTCAATTATTTTCTTTTCGGCTTAGTCCCTTTATTAGTCTAGGATCGCCAGAGTAGAATGACCCGTCAACTTATCCAGCATATGTTTTACGCAGCGGATGCCCTTGCAACTGCAGCCCATCACTGGGAAACTCACACACATCCACTACGGATAAATTAGCTTACCCAATTCACCTATACCACACATCTTTAGACTTAGACACCTTTGGTGGGGGAAACCGGAGCACCCAGAGAAAACCCACGCGAACATGCAAACTCAACATAGAAATGCCAACTGACCCAGCCGAGGCTTGAACCAGCAACCATCTTGCTGTGAGGCGATTGTGCTACCCACTGCGCCACCTATTTTGTTAGTATATATAGTTATTTCAATAAGAAAATGCAAAGACCTGTTATAAATATTATTTTAATGATATTATGTAAGGCCTCACAGTGGCGCAGTGGGTAGAACAATAGCCTCACAGCAACAAGGTCGCTGGTTTGAGCGTTAGCTGGGTCAGTTGGCAGTTCTGTGTGTTTCTTTCTTTATTTGTTTAATAATTTTTTTACTTGCTACTCGTGTAGCCGCCGCTTTTTGTAAACGATGACAACACAGTACCACATGAGCAGGGGTCCGTTCTTCATGCCTCGCTCAAATAATCTTAGATGATTTGGCAGATCCTGGATCTTTTAATCTGTATAACTGATCTCTGGCTAATTTGGTTCTTCAAACATGTTTGTGAATGAGATTAAAATGTCTGGATGAACTGATCTGAGATCTCTGCATGTGTTGTGAAGGACAGATCTATGGATCCTCGAAATCAAGATCAGCAATGCAACCATTGGCTGACGGCACATCAGCGTACTGACATCATCTGATTAATATTCAACAATCCACCTGAGCAAAATTAAATAAAATTTGCTGTAAACTGTTTGTTAAATACGATATGCAATAACTTTAAACATCTGTTGAGTGATGTAGGCTTTACACTTTCATGTGTATTTAGCAATTTCAGTATTTAGCAATTGATTTACTGTTACATCTTAGATGGGGTTTTCATTATTGCAGTAGCCCAGGCCCATCCAGACATTTTAATCTAATTGGCAAACTTGTTTAAAGGAACGGACCCCAGAAGTAGAAGGAAAAAAGCCCACATTTAACAACAACTATAGGGATTCCAGAGCAGTGTTTGTGCTGTAAGCATTGCTAAGTTTATTAGCACTCGTTAAAAAAAACAAATGGCTAATGCTGTATCAATTAGATGACCAGCAGAGACAACTGCAATAACAGTTACACGTAGTGTATAATAGTGTATCCTACGTCTAAGTGTTTGGTTACAGTGCCACATATAGGTCTGGCCTATGCACTACACCATTTAAACCCAGTTTTCCCATTTTAATCTTCAAGATATTTCTTGAAACAATGTGTGTTTGGATGAGAAACGTTTCAAATCCACAATCGGTTGTTACCAACTGTCCTGCCTATATCTTAAAACCTCTTTTAAAACAGGAGTGCTAGCATTATACCAGTTTAAAAGCTGCATTGGTGAGCAGATCTCCTTATGCTTTCAGCAGACAGATGAATGTGATGTATTCTGTATGGCAGTGTTTCTCAACCACGTTCTCGGAGGACCACCGACACTGCATGTTTTGGATGTCTTCTCTGCCTGTCACACCCATTACAGGTCTTTCAGTTTCTGTTAATGAGCTGATGATCTGAACCAGGTGTTTGGTTAAGCAGAAATGTGCAGAGCTGGTGATCCTCCAGGAACGTGGTTGAGAAACTCTGTATTTGCGAAGACACACAAATGTCAGATTGTTGACTCTCTTTTCTGTCTGTCAGGCTGGATTCGTGGGCTGTGTCCGGGACCTGAAACTGAACGAGGTGTCTCTTCAGAGCCCGTCTGTCAGTGTTGGAGTGACACCCTGTTACCAGCAGCCCCTACAGCCCGGCGCTCACTTCTCCAATCAGGGTGGATTCATGACCATCGGTCAGCCATTTTAATTCTACCATCAAACTCTTGGCAGTAACCATCTGACACACACAAACTCTTTGTTCATTGCGTCTCTGTGTCTCTCCTCTTCAGACGAGTTGCTGGTTTTGGGACAGGACCTCGAGATCCAGTTGGAGGTTCGTCTGGATTCAGGCTCAGGGCTTCTGCTGCACACTGGAGCCAAGAAAACACACCAACTGAGTGTGTATCTTGAGCAGGGCCAGGTGACACAACCACACAACACACACACACGTTGTCCCCATAAAATCAAAGCGTACGAGTGATTATGTTAGTCTTAAGTTGATCTCTAATCTAGTGTGCTCCAAAACTGTGACAAAATTTGCCTTTCGAAGATCTAAACACTCAAATCTTTAGGTTTGTCACTTCTGGCAAAGTGAATCGTTGGCTGTTTCTCAATATGCGTTCTTCAGCGGTCTTGCGCCCTCATGTTCTCGTGTAATGTCATCATCATCATCATCATCATCCGCCGAAGTTCAGTTCTAATACTCAAGACCGCAAGAACGGAGGACGCGTGGAAGTACCCGGATGTGTTCTTGATATCGAGGACGCACCAATGCAGACTTGAGCACAGAACTCGCTCTAGAAGTCCCAGAAGTCATTGCGACTGGAAGTGGGAAGCGCAGCATTTTGTATAGATTTATTATTAAAGTTCAGAGATATACTTATTCACCTCAGGAGTTTTCCTAAATGAGACGGTGAAAGTAAACATCACCATAAAAAAATATATTAATAAAGGCTAAAACATCATCCATCTCGCCATTCTCTTACCCCTCACGCCACTGCTGTTCTCGTCCATAGCCTTGTCACATCTCGTTTAGATTACTGCATCTCCCTTCTCTTTGGTCTCACTCATAAATCCCTCCGTAAGCTTCAGTTGGTCCAGAACTCAGCTGCCCGTATCATCACCAGAACCCCTTCTTCTCATCACATCACCCCTGTCCTGCAGCAGCTTCACTGGTTACCAGTTCATTTTTGAATTGATTTTAAAATTTTGATGTTAACTTTCAAAGCCATCCACAATCTCACCCCTCCGTATTTGTCTGCCCTCATCCACATTGCTGCTCCCTCTCGCACCCTGAGATCTTCTTCCCTTCACTTGTCTGTTCCCTCTGCTTGGCTGTCGTCCATGGGCAATAGAGCATTCAGCCCCTCTGCTCCCCAGCTTAGGAACTCACTACCACCTGCCATCAGAAACATTGACTTCCTCACATTATTCAAATCAAAACTCAAAACCTATCTATTTAAGATGGCTTTTAATGTTTAATCTGTACCTGCACTATTGTTGTCTATTTTTAATATTATTTTTCTTAGTATTTTATTGCTCTTGTTTCATCGTACGGTGTCCTTGAGTTGCCAGAAAGGCGCCTTTAAATAAATTGTATTATTATTATTATTTATTCTAAACACATTAAGGGTGTTTATTTGTTGAAATTCGTAATAAAATCGGTTTTATTTGTGTTGTGCAGCGTATATTCATGTCTTTATGCAGAGTGTATATTGTGAAACGGGGGGAAACAATAATGAATGCTGTAATGTTTAAATAATTGTCGGTTAAAGATGTGTGAGGGTCATGTGACCATCAAGAAGAACGCAGCATCTCATTTCTCACAGGACGCGTTCTCCGTCCTCGCAGTCTCCCGAGTTCGTTCTCCCGATGTGACCTGGTAAGACCGCTCTCCATAGGAACAAGTCCGTTCTCTGCGTTCTTAGAATTGAGAAACAGCCAATGATTTATTTGACGTCTCTTAATACTTCAGTTGCTCATCAAATCTTCTGTCCAATCAAACGTTCTCTAGTGTTTGATATGTCCTGCCCCCTTCAAGATGCTATTGCTTATGCTGTAAATCAGGGATGTCAAACTCAATTCTTATCGGGCCCAGCTCTGCACATTTTAGCTCCAACCCTAATTAAACACACCTGATCCAACTAATTGAGTCCTTCAGGCTTGTTTGAAACCTACCAGTAAGTGTGTTGAAGCAGGGTTGGAACTAAACTGTGCAGGGCTGCAGAGTTTGACATCCCTGCTGTAAACAGTCATTCGTTCACATCATTAACCGTGAGGGCTCCTTATAAGTTGTTTTCAAAGATGTGCAGCACCTCTCTAAAGCAAGCCCCAAGGGTGAAAACATACAAGACATATACATAGTCAGCACACAGGGAAGGAGGAGATACAAAATGAATTCTGATCTGGTGAACAGTACTATATAGGAATACTGACAGTATAAAAATATGTGCGAGCCGGCACAGACCACAGAACACATCAGACCCATTTGAATTTGCATAGAAAGCTGGAGAAACGTTTAACTTTAAAGTGGAGAAGCTGTGAGTCAGACTCTGTGTAACTATTATAGATTGTGGCAGTCTCGAGTCTGAATAATGTTGAATGGCAGAGTTGGGACGTAGAATCATCAAGTATTCAACTGCATTGAAAGCAAAAAAAAAAGTGTTGGAAAGCTTTAAACATTGACTTCTGTAGTACTTTGTTTTTTTTTTCTTTGGTGGAAGTCAATGGATATAAATTTCCAACATTCTTCAAAATATCTTATTTTGTGTTCAATAGAAGAAAGAAACTTGACGGAGAGTAAATAATGGGTAAATGTTTTTTGGATAAATGACCACTTTAAAGGTGCAGTAGGTAAGTTTTTGACTCTTCTAAAGCATAAAAATACCATATTATGTTTGCAGATATTTAAGAAACATGCCAGGTGAACATTCTTGTTTATCTGAAAAACAATGCTGAAGTCAGATATTCTGCTTTGAAAATGTGTTATGTGCTGGAACACATTTTGCTTCTGTTCTTTTAACCTGCCCAGTGCCAGTTTAGCCAATTATATTCCAGCACCTCAGGTTGCCTTGGTGAAAAAGAAAAAAAAAAAAGCATATTTCATTCATTTATTCAGAAAGACTCTGAAAGTATGCATCTGTGTCCAAAATGCGACCTCCGGTGGACAGTATCGTATGAACTCTGAAATGAAACAGATGCAGTTTGGCTGTTTGCACCAGACGAAACACAACAATTTTAAACACCGCTATTCAGAAGCACAGAATATGCACTCACTCACGAAATGGTAATTTATAAACTGTTTAATGCACATTAACCCTCTATAACATTATTAAATGTAGATGCTGAATCATGTGTTTAGTTCTAAATTTCAGTTTCAAGGTCTAAGGTGAACTATCTGCTGCTGCTTTCAGTATATGGCAGTAAATGTTATGTTAAATGACATTCAAATTCACAATGTTAGCATTTAACTCTGAATAAAGCACATGAGGTGTACCTGAGGTGATCATTGTCAGTTTTCTGTTGTTCAGCTTTTAGAAACAGAAGCTGTTTCTGACATATCAATTCAAGGTGTCAGTTAGGACTAAAACTCCTTTTAATATGGAAAATATTTCTTCTATCCTGTGCCGATGCTTTTATTTAGAACACAGTTTAAATCCTCCTCCTGCCGTCAATCTGGCAACCTGCACTTGCGTTTGTTTTGATCCAGGAGTGCAATACCTAGTTCAACCACTGGGTGTCAAACTTACATACTGCACCTTTAAGAGAGAATCTAAGGAGAGATTTTGTTGTGTTCAGGTAAATTAGATGTCATTTTGACACTGACCTAAATACATCAGTTGATGATCAATGTGTGTGTGTGTGTGTGTGTGTGTGTAGGTCACTGTGCTGATGAACAGCGGTAGTGGAGAGTTTTCAGTCAGTCTCACACCTAAAGAGTCGCTCTGTGACGGAGGATGGCACACTATTGCAAGTAAGTCAAGACCACTTTAATCTTCTGAAACATGTTTGTTTTACCTTTTGTTTGTTTGTTTTCGCCATTTTAGACCAATAATAGAAATGCGCGAGAGATGCCCTAGTAATTTATTCAAGTCAAAGATCAATTATTTTATTTCAGTTTTGATTGAACAACCAAAACTCCTTGATTTTAATGTTAATGCTCATGTAATAAAATGCAGACAGATTCAAACATTTCAGTCTTTTGATCAGTAACTACATTTAAGTAAGTAAAGATTTATTTATATAGCACCTTTCCTAGACTTTGAGTCACAAAGTGCTTTACAATAAGTGAAAACAAGTAAAACACATATCAATAAAAGAACAAAACATGCTAAAAACAAAAAACATGCTAAAACATATTAAAATCAAGTTAAAAATCGAAATAAAAAAGCACTACTGCTGTTAATTAAAAGCTTGACCAAAAAGATGCGTCTTTAAAAGCTTTTTAAAAAGATCAACTGATCCCAAATTTCTCAGACATATTTAGATGAAACTCACAGTGAGATCATTGTGGTTTTTCAAGTATTGTGATGAAACTTACCTCATGTCAAAGCTATACTTAGAGATGTTTCATTTACTGATTTTAATGTCGTTGAACAGGCCTTTAAACACCCTAAGGCAGGAGTGTCCAAGCTCGGTCTGGAGGGCCGGTGTCCTGCAGAGTTTAGTTCCAACCCCAATCAGACACACCTGGGCTAGCTAATCAAGCACTTACTAGGCTTTTCCAGGTGTGTTGAGGCAAGTTGGAGCTCAAATCTGCAAGACACCGGCCCTCCAGAACCGAGTTTGGACACCCTTGCCCTAAGGGGGTAGTTCACCCAAAAATGAACATTTCCTCATAAAATACTATGAAAATCAGTGGCTGTTTTTTTTTTCTTCAACATTCTTCAAAATATCTTCCTTTGTGTTTAAGAAAAGAAAGTCAAGGGCGAGTAAATGACAGAATTTTCATTTTTGTGTGAACTATCCCTTTAATGGCATTTTGACACTGACCAAAATGCACGTGTTATATGGTTATAGGGACAGCTTAAGTGGTATGAGTGGGTTAATGTTAGTAAGCACTTTGGCTAGCTTTTAGGAGTCCTTTAGGGCTATTAACCAGTTTATTTTTATGGATATAGTTAGGTGATGTGAAAAAGGTTAGTGACCGGTTTTATGGTATACCTACATTTAAAAGTTCATTAAGGTTAAGGTCGGGGTAACAGTTTGTCACATTTAAATATTTGTGGTTTTAGTTGTGAAGAAGAGCAACGTCATTCAGCTGCATGTGGATGCGTTCAGTGAACACGGAGTGGCTCCCAAACAGAGCAGATCCAATGGGGGCAAAGAGGTCGTTTATCTGGGCGGACTGCCAGGTATGACCAATAAATCAACATACCAAAATACTGCAGTTAAATGTGTATGAGGTACAATGCTTCACGTGTGTTTTATCCTGTCGTGTGCAGACACCATCACAGTGCCCGGTCTCCCGTCCAGCGTCCAGTCTTTCCAGGGGTGTATGAGGAAAGCTGTACTGAACCACAGGACCGTCATGCTCTCCAAACCTCTGTCAGTGTCGGGATCAGTGGGCACTCAGGGCTGTCCAGCCTAACAGACCATCAACCCAAACACGGGCTCTATCCAATCATCAGGTGGTGGGTTTGCATAGCGGCTAATTTAATCAGATATTTATGTTCACTTTGTGTGTGTCGTTTTATTAAAAAAGCACTGCGACGCCACGTTCACAACTGCAGGGACCAGATGAAAAATGGAGCACTGGATTCAAATTATTCACTGACGCAAACATGACCAAACACCATTAAATGGGTTTATAATCCGACTATTTAATTGTATAAAAACAGGCATTTATGTAGGGAGTCTATGGTGTATTTAAAAGTCACTCATGAGATGTTCTTTTGGTCACGTTATTATCACCATTCCCTCAAATATCTGTATTTTTATTGGCAATAAATATCTCCTTTGTGTTTGATGTGATGGACTTGACTCGTGCGCAGACTGCGGTTACAGCTCAGTGGTTTAATAGCGTACTTTTGCACATACAAAAACACATACTTGGATCAGTGAATGAGTACAGGCAAACGTCCCAGACTAGAACACTTCAGAGGGACGTTCGGAGAGCACCTCTAATCCAAGCTCATGTCCTCGTCGTCATCTTTCTTGTCTTTGGAGTCTCCGTCGTCTGCTTTGCTGTCGCTGCCCTCCATGGCTTTAGCAAACGCCTCCACGTCTAAACAGGACAAAACTGATCAGTGCTTGGTGATCGATTTTTAATGAAAGGAAGGTAAATTAGCTTGTGTATTCAGTAGCCGCATAGTGTTTACATCATCTCACAGGGACTCTTAACAAGCTTGTGTGGATTTGAAGCAAGCGTTACATATAATGGGTATTACAGACTGAACATACACTTTTCCTGATGAACAACTGACCTCCTTTATTAGCTGCGTCCACTGCTTCAGAAGGCAGACCAAACTGGTTCATGAGTGGTCCGAGCTGACCCGAGGCCAGAGCACTGCTAAACATACTCATCGCCTGCACGCGCACACACATAAAAATAGACATGTTCACATTAGGCACATTTACACACAATTCAATCCGGGATTTCACCGATTCCAATGCGTCACAATATATAATTATCATTGCCAGCGGCACTGAAACCCTCACTGTAGACGTTTCCCTTGTTTTTAATGGGCACCTATGATGAAATTCTATTTTTGTAAGCTGTGTGTAGGTATCGTGTGTTTACTGTCATATTGGTGTGACATAAACCCAACAAATCTCTTTTTTACATTTACTGAATTTAAAGTGGGATACAAGACCCACTGATTTTGAGGCCCACCGCTACGTGAGGAGTGTGGCTTTCCCTGCCCATTGACTGCCTGATTGACAGGTGCCATCTTTCTATAACATCTATAATAGCATGTACACAGAACATGTGTTAGCAAATAAACTGGGATTCAAATATTTGTTGCAGCTCTCTGTGATTTTTACAACTTTTAAAACTTTAAACAAGACTCTGTTTGTAATAAAGGCAGTAAAATTGCTATGTAATTCTTAACCGCTAAAATCACCACAGACGCATAGTGTCGGTAAACGCAAATACAGTGTTTCCTCTAGGATGTTTTCCAGCTGTGGTGGCAGGACTCATGAATATGAAGAATCGCGCATAATAGGGTTTTATGCGTCCCCAATATGCAGTGTCAAGAGAATGACTCCATAAGGTAACGTACACTACACATACTTTGTGTAATATGTAAAGTCGTGGACGCGTGTGGGTGTAAGGATAACTCCTCCTTTAAATGTCCATGCTTAATCATTAATAGATAATGTCTAGGGATTTGAAGGGGCATCAAAAATGTGCGTATATTTTTGGCTTGGAAAAGCCTTCTGTTAAAGACAGTTGTGCTCATCCTCATGTTTATTGAAACCAAATCTAAGTATCGGTATCGGCGAGTACACAAATGAAAATACTCGTACTCCTACTCGTTTGTAAAAAAAGTGGTATCGGTGCATCCCTACTAACTAGTCAACCTGACCTCAAAAATTAATGCATTAAAATTAAATGAAGAATTTTTTGACTTTAGTTCTCAATTTGCCCTCACAGTTCTTTCAAAACAAATATTAGAAGTGGTATTTTATTTTTACAAATATTATAAAACCATGAAACTGAATGTGCTTTACATGTAATATGTAATATGGAACTAATGTGGTCAAAACCAGCCTTAGAACTACAAAATCAGCTATCAGGCCACCGCTCTCAGATTTTCAACCAACTCTGCCTTTTGATATATCTAAAAAATAAATAAAATAAAAAAATCTAGCATACATGTGGTGTTTTGAACACTTAGAAAGAGTGAAATATTTTTAAAAAGCAATTGGTTCAAAGCTCTGAAAAGCTTCAATTCTGCTATCACTAGAACTGTGCTGAGGGTGTGTGTTAGTGACTTGCTGCAACTATGGTGAGGTGTGTGTGTCTGTGCTGAAACTGCAATGAGGTCAGTGCGGGCGTGAGAGAGAGTGACCTGCTGGAACTGTGGTGAGGTCAGTGTGTTCTGGATCTCCTCTGCACTCTGCGGCAGAGACTCTCCTGAAGGCAGGTACGGCAGCAGCCTCTGCTGAACCTCAGGGTTAGCCAGAATAGGAGCCATCACATCAGGGGTCAGCACACTCGCCAGATCCACTACACGGGACAACAGGAGAGATGTTATCTCTGAAATTCCAACACTTCTGTAACCCTCTGAGACAATATGATATTTTCACTATGTTTATCATGGTCAAAACAACTCATTATAAAACTGATCTAATCACTATAGACATTTACTTCTATCCTTTTTAGAGACTAACATCATGTCAATTTAGAGAAAACACTGCCCTGCCACTGACAAGCTATTACAGCAAATCTGTGTTTTAGGTGAATGACTGTAAAAGAAGCCCTAGAGCATGTCCTGAAACTTACCTGCATTCAAGTAATGGTAAAACAAACACATAATGATAGAATAAAATGCTGCTTAAGAGCAGAGACTTGTTTTTTTAGGTTAATATATAATATGGCACGGAAGTCCTAAGAGGCCATGCATTTAAATATTTCTCTCTCTTGTCGTGATCTCGACATAACAAAAAGTCGTGACTTAGTTTTTGCTTTTATTTATTTATTTAAGTATTATTATTATTTTCTGGCCCTGAGAACAGGGAGAGAATAGCCTAACTGCAGATGCGCATTCGTGCAACACATTAAAGGTGTTCAGAACAGCCATAATAATAAGAGCGCAAACGCTCGGGCTCATGATTAATGTGCATTCATGATTATATATCAATATTTACAATAATATTTTCTCAACTGTTACCATTTTAAAGCAACTCTATATGGTGCGAAATAAGTTGCTGCATGTACGAATTAAATGATGAAGAATGACGAAGATCCTGCTTTTTGATCCTTTCCGTAAGTTATTTACAATTACTTTAAAATTGTGCCATATAGAGTTGCTTTAAAATGGTAACAGTTGAGAGAATATTATTGTAAATAAGGATATATAATCATATACATGAATATAATCATGAATGCACATTAATCATGAGCCCGAGCGTTTGCGCTCATATTATTATGGCTGTTCCGAATGCCTTTAATGTGTTGCACGAATGCGCAACTGCAGTTAGGCTGTTCTCTCCCTGTTCTCAGGATTGGTGCAGAGTTACTAGTCAGACACTGTCCAGATAATAATAATAATAATAATAATAATAAAACCAAAAAACAAGTCATGATGGGCGCCACGGTGGCCTAGTGGGTAGCACGTTCGCCTCACAGCAAGAAGGTCGCTGGTTCAAGCCTCAGCTGGGCCAGTTGGCATTTCTGTGTGGAGTTTGCATGTTCTACCGTGGTTGCGTGGGTTTCCTCCGGGTGCTCCTGTTTCCATGCGGTATAGGTGAATTAGGTGAGCTAAATTGTCCATAGTGTGTGTTTGTGAGTGAGTGTGTATGGATGTTTCCCAGAGATTGGTTGCAGCTGGAAGGGCATCCGCTGCGTAAAACAAATGCTGGATAAGTTGGCGGTTCATTCCGCTGTGGCGATCCCGGATTAATAAAGGGACTAAGCCGAAAAGAAAATGAATGAATAAGTCATGATCACGACAACATTTTGTGAAAACTTTGAGAAAACAAGTTATGTCCAGATCACGACATAACAAGAGAAAAATATATTTTAATGCATGGCCTTCTAGGACTTCCATAATATGGTCACACATATAACTAAAAATATTCAAAAAGACATTAAATGTAAAGTAAAATTCATTAAAACTGCAGGTAATGAATAAATAAATAAGAAAAAGACTGATATCAGCGTATAAAATAGTAAGTCCTAAGCTAAAAAGTGTTCAGTTGTTTTGAAGAGCTTTGCTGGAAGTATTGCTAATATAAAAGGTTTCTGCATATTCCTAGCAAACTGATGAAGCTAATAATTATTTTTTACAATGTGAACCTAGAATGCCTTTAATCAAATCAGATTTTCCCATCAGCTTCATGAACAGGCTTGTAGAATGTACTGTAGGTATACGAGGGTGATGACTTGTGAACAGGAAGATGCAGAAAGACGTCCGTCTCTTACCTCCGGATCCCTCAGTGGGCATGGCGGGCACGTTCATGGTGGCCAGGATGCTCTGTAGGTCACTCAGCTGGATGGGCTGTGTGCTGGATGCAGGTCCCGCAGGCAGGGAGGGGGTCTGGGCTGCAGGGGTGGTGGGGGTGACTGTGGGCGAGCCGCTGGAGGTGGCAGCAGGGGTGACGGGTGTAGTGGGAGCCTGGGTGGAGCTCAGACGAGCAGCAGAGCCAGAGGACGGAGTGGCTGCTGCTGATTGGCTACGAGAGCTGTGGATCAGGAATAAAGCAATGAGACGAGTGAACAGACCAGTGCTGAAATTCAGCACGGAGAAATCATGAGACAAACCTGGAGGTTGAGCTGCTGGTGGCTGGACCTCCACTGCCCAGCAGACTGGCCAATCCAGGACCAGCCAGAGCACCTGGAGAGAAAACAAAACAAAACGTTTACTGACCGCAGATATCTGAACATCATTTTTAATAGGGAATCTTACTTTTAAAAAATATATAAATTGATCACTTACCAAGTCCACCCAGTCCTGTTGGTCCAATCAGCTGCATGAGTTGATTGTGGCTCATGTTACCCAGGAGGCTTTGCAGGCCACCTTCTCCTTGAACAAAGTTATAATTAAAAAAGGAACACTCTCTTCATACTCGTGTAGACAAAGGGCCTGTGCCAATACACACACACACACATGCATGCGCTCTTGAAAGTTGACCACTTGTCTATTTACAGTTTTTTATTAAACTTTTCACAAGATGGGACACATTTGCATTATTTTTTCAGTTTTTTTGCGCTTCCAAATGAAGCTTGAAGACAACTATTTAATTGACAACAAGTTAAATAATGTAGAATTTAATTGTACATATACATAATAAACCTTTTACAAAATCCATGTGTTCATCTCAGTAGCTGTTTCCATGCAAAGATGTAAATTACGTGTGCAAAACTGAAATACTAAATAAAACATCTGTGATTAAAGCAGCATTTCTTCCTTTCAATGACTCCAATGGGAACAAAATTGCCATTTTCTATTAAACTGAGAGCAAACAAAGAAAAATGGATTTAGGTTTTTTTTATATAATAAATGACTTTCACCTCAAAAGATGAAGCCAAAATAGAGTTTTTTCCAAAATGTACATAAAGTTGGTCAATGGAAACAGCTAATGTCCATATAATGTTTTTAACAACACAATGTGTGAAATAATTTAACTTTCACTGTCCAATATTTCTCAAATTTGAGCACAATTTTCTACACATAATGAAAGATCGAATGGCACTGGGAAACTTGGACTAATTAACTTGGACTTCTCAGTAGGGCTGCTCGATTATGGGAAAAATCATAATCATGATTATTTTGGTCATAAACGTAATCACGATTATTCAAAATGATATATAGTTGAATTGTATTAACAAAATAATTCGCCCTGCTGTGATTTTTTTTAATATAAATATTTCTCAAATGATGTTAAACAGATCAAGAATTATTTATTTTTTTGCAGTATTTCCTATAAAATGTTTTCTTCAGGAAAAACAGTCTTGTTTGTTTTATTTTAGCAAAAATAAAACAGATTTACTAAATATTTTGAAACCTATTTTAAGGTCAATATTATTCACCCCTTAAGCAATATATTTTTTTGATTGTCTGCAGAAGAAACTACTGTTATACAATGACTTGCCTAGTTACCCTAGTTAAGCCTTTGCATTGCACTTAAAGCTGAATGCTTGTATCTTGAAAAATATCTAGTAAAATATTATTTACTGTCATCACAGCAGAAATAAAATAAATCAGTTATTAGAAACATCTTATTAAATTATTATTATTATAATAATGTTTAAATATGGGTTGAAAAAAATTTTGTTTCGTTTTCCGGAAAATAAAATATAAAGGGCCGCTAATAATTTTGACTTCAGCTGTCTATGTAGTTATTTTTCCTCCCTGTAAACAAGGAAATAAATACAATAGAATAAAAATATTAAACAAACTGTGCTTTAAGCATCTTCACTTTTTAAAAAACAACTTTAACTATAGCTACAAAAGTCCTTCAGTCAAGAGCAATGAGTGATTGTCCTTTTGTTGTTTGATTAATGATAAAAACAGTGAGCAGCAGGAATATTGCGTGCTGTCACTTTAAGAGCAGTAGCGTTCTGAATTATGGTTTCACTTTTACATGTCTTCGCAACTCGTTTGTTTATTACATAAATGAGGGTTAATATGAAATCACAAAACACCATGTTTTGACACAAATTTGCATGTATTTGATTATTAAATTGCTCACATTAAGATGACTTTAGACGTGTGTGCTCTGCTCGTCTCTGAGGCTGAGTGCATACACACAACAGCATGCGATCTCTTTCGCGCTTTTAAAAACATGAATGATTCGAATGTACAACAAAAATGATGCGCATCACCATGCTGCAAAAGTTAAATTACAGTACATGCTTTAAGTAATTGAGCTTTGCAGAGCAACAAATGTGTACAACTGGAAAGGGGAGGTATATGATGCAATAATCATTTTTTCTTGATTAATGTTTTTTTCTAATCGTTAAAAGCCAAAACTGAATTTCAATTAATTGCACAGCCCAATTTCTCAGTTAAAGTTTATTCAACTCCACCACTGTATGGGTTGCTATACTGATGAAAAACATTCACTATATTCTATAACCAATCTTATTAACGATAACTGATATTTGGCAGAGTATGTTTCTTAGACAATGTCAAGAATAAATGACACGTTATCCACCAATATATGGCAGCAGGTCCTTATTTGAATGACTGAATCACTGTACGATTAACTCAAATGATTAATTCAAAGCTGCTAATACATCCTCATGAATAGATCACTGAACCATCTTTTCAAATGATTCAGAATAATAAAAAAATATAATAATAATAATAAAAAAAGATTCATGAACAACATTCTTCACCTCACAGCAAGAGGCGATTGTTCTCCCCGTGTTCATGTGGGTTTCCTCCGGGTGCTCCGGTTTCCCCCACAGTCCAAACACATGCTACAGGTAAATTGAATAAGCGAAACTGCGAGAGTGTATGGGTGTTTCGCAGTACTGGGTTTCAGCTGGAAGGGCATCTGCTGAGTAAAATATATGCTGGATAAGTTGGCGATTTACTTCAAATAAATAAATTAATAAATTTGCTTTAATTTTTTGCTTTCATACCTCGAGTATTAGAGTCGACAAGTTTTTTTTTTAGCAAGTGAGTGATTATGTCATCATATCAGCTGCCAAACAGCTCAAACAACAAATTTGATAAGATCATAAGCAATAAAAATCATGACCGCACGCGAGTGTATAGAGACAGGCTCAGACTAAGATGCTTGTTCGCTTGGATCGTCTATCACTCACCACCGAGAGCAGACAGCTCATGTCCTCCACCTCCTCCACTGCCCAAAGTGCCCGGCATGGGTGGGTTATTCAGGTACTCGTTGACTTTGCGACAGTATTCATCATCTTTATCCGTTTTGGGCTCCTTCAAACGAGACGAATGAGAGAGTCAAGCATAAATGTGAATGACAACTGTTTGGATACAAGAACTGACTTTTTTAAAAAGAGGAGAGCGTCATCGATCCCTTTACGCTGCAGAAAACATGCTTTTCTTGTTTAGAGTTTTTGCCTCGTTTCTAAGTCAAAGTTTCTTAAATCAAAGTATTTTTAGACAAGCAAAAATGGCTTGTTTTGAGAAATAGCAAGTCAAAATTAAGTGAGTTAAAACAAGTAAAGTAATCTGCCAATGGGCCAAGTAAAATAATCTTGTTTTTAGTTTGAAATAGCCTTGTTTTTCTTAGTTCTTTGGCAGATTATTTTAGCTGTTTCAAGGAAAAAAACTCAAAACTAATTTTGACTAATTTCTGAAAACAAGATATTTTTAGTTTGTCTAGAAAATGCTTGTTGATTTAAAGGTGCCCTACAATGAAAATCTAGGTTTAATAAGGTATAGCAGCAAAAAAAAAAAATCAGGATATGAAAATGGGCATAAAGTGAGCCTCAAGCACCACATTTGTTCTTTTTTATGTGAATTCCACGAGTGTAAAACCCCAGTGGACAACGGGCCAATCAGAAGACAAAACAAACTGTGACGACAATCCCTCCACATTTGTATATCTGCCTACTTTAGGTCATTTATCTGGACGAGCAGCTGACTTCGACTCATATGCAGCTCTGAAATAACAAAAATAGCTATGAAATAATTACTATGCACGCATCAGTCGGTGTTTGATGAGCCAAATGTTTTCTAGTGATACAACTGTGATAATTTTCCTCCCTTGGTTATTTTACGCATATATTTCCCTTACTATGCATGTCTTTTATATTGAACATGTGAGCCCCAAATTGTTTACAGTGCGTGACTGGACAACCACAGCATGAGACATGTTTCAAACTCACCTCAGGACACTAAATACAGATTATAAATTTATTCATCTCCACTCTGAAGAGGCATAAGGTATGTTTAGTTACATGTTTTGTTAATTTATCATGTTTTTTGTACAATTTGATGCTTATTAGGGTTGGGTGATGTCGACTAATTTGACATAATGTCGACAATTTGTCTAATGTGAAACATTGCGATGGACGACAGCTGTGTCATCGTAGGCGGCGATGAATTAATTATTTTTAAATAATTAATTAATTTATAATGAATGAATTATTTGTAGCCTACCGTTTCGACTACCTGACCCGCATGGTCTTTGTTTTCCCCATAACCAAATCATGAATAAAAAAATATAAGTTACGCACAAATTACCACCTGTCAATCACTTTTTCTGTAAGTTTCTGGCATGAACAGGCAGAGTGATCTGTCGTTATAATGCCATCGACAAACTTGGTTGGTAAAAAAGGTGCACAACCAACAGCAACCAACCAACAGTATGTCAAGTTTACACAAACATTACTTAGCACACGCGTGAAAGCATAAGATTGAAGCAGTGTACTGATGCTGTGACACGTTACCTGATAGGTTCAAAAGACAGAAGAGTCTTTAGATAAATACAAGATGATATAAATATCGTTGTATGCACAAACAGAGAAAATCCACGCGCAAGCAAAGAGACCTGCATGCTCGTATGCACAACAGCAATATAAGAGCCCATGTGCTGTTTTTTGCTCCTGAAGACACCCACGTTGGCTTTTTCAACATTAAAATGTTAATATGTTGTATTTTGAAACTACATAACATCACTGCATTGTACAATGTGGCATTTTTTTTTACAAACACATTTAAATGTTGTTTTGAACTGCACAACAATTAGGGATGCAAGGGTTATAGATTTTGGTTGTATGATTATATATTATATAGTATTATATAGCAATCATAGTTTCATGGTTATCATGATTATTATGCATTTATTAAATTCAAAACACTACTATTTTTGTTCACTTCTTAAAAAAAAGCCATTTACATGTTTTGAAGGTGTTGCTGAGGATCTATGTCTAATAAGCTCTCTGATTTGAACTAAGATTTGTTAGATTTGTTAAATGTTCATTTTGATGATACAGTAATTGTAATGCAAGTCTAGTTGAATGTTATTTCTTTGCAGAATAGCACTTGCATTAAATGCATTATGATTAAAATATTCTTAAACGTACATGGTAAGAGTATATTTTTATATTGAGACATTAGTTTGGTTGTATTGTACCTTTTTAATTTGCAAAATAGTCTTTAAAAATCAACCTGAAAAAGAATCGGGATAAAAAAATCGTGAATCGTGATTTCCCCAGAAAAAATCGTGATATGATTTTTTTTTTTTCCATATCGCCCACCCCTAGGTACATCCTTGATAAACTGTCTGACGTACACTGCTCTCTGGGGTTTTGTGCTCAAAGCATGACCATGACCGTGTCTATGGTCATGTGATGTGTGTTTTCAGCAGTATAGTGTGGAAGGAGGGCTTTGTACACTGGAAGCTTCTGTAGCCAAAGCAAATTCCTTGTGTGAAGCACACTTGGCAATAAAACTGATTCTGATTCTTTTCAGAAATGCTAGATGAAACACCAGTGTGGATGTGGATCATTTTTGTTTTAAACACCATTTTAAAGCTAAGATATATTAGTGTAAACGGGGCCTAAGTGTGCATTTTGCGCAAGCAGGTATGCGACGGGGCGGAGGATCACGATGCTGGCTCAGCTTCATGATGTCTATTGGTCTTTGGAGATGGATGATGTCATCGTCTATCAACACAACCCTAATGCGTATGTTTCAACAAACACATGTAGATTGCTGAGTCTTGTCAAATCACTCAGCTCAAATGTTCATGCAGAGGTTGATATTAATTCCTGGCTGTGTTATATTTGACTGTAGCTTCAAAATACAACACGAAACATCTCTATCACTCTCTATGGTCAAGTTTCATTATAATTTAGCCTTTATCCACAACTGATCTGGTGGGCAAAATAGGTTAACACCACTCTGATTGGGTTTACATTCATCTGTGTTCAACGTGCATCAAGCTCATTAATATTCATGACACGAACCACATATGGTCAATAGTGGACTTTCTGAATCTATGGGTATTTTACGAGTAACAAATGAGCATATAAAAACATTTCTGGAGATTTTAAGAACTTATCTAAGCCATAAACCTACTATGTAGATATCAGAGAACAATTTAGCTTATCAAACCAATGCAGTATATGGCACCTTTAAGACTTTTTAGATATTTCGACCAGAAAAAAGGCCAAAATTCCAAGTTCCAAAATTTTTTGCAGTGTATACCTGGGACTAAGATGCATTATCATTAGTTACAAGCAGAAACAGAGAACAATGACAAGTTCTCAGCTTTCTTCAAAATATCTTCTTTGATGTTCAACAGAATAAAGTTACTCAGAGGTTTGGTAAATAGTAAATAGTGAGTAAATGCTCATTTATGTTTGAACTATCCTTTTAACACCAAGTTAAAGCATTCTAAACAAAGCTAATTTACTCACCTGCATCCAAAAGAACAGCCTTTTAGAGCCAGCCTTGAACTTCAGTACATACACGCGTCCCGTAGTGCACTGGTTCACCCGTTTAAACTCACAGTCATCCGGGAATATGATCAGATCCTGGAACACAACATCAAGACTTAGGTGCTGATACATAACTACACAACAGTAACCAACCATTGACTATAAACAGGTCTCACATCCTCCACATTTCCAGAGGTCCTGTCCTTCCAGCAGAAGTGGATGAGCGAGTCGTCTGTCTGCTGGATGTAGACGGTGCCCTTGCGCTTGTCTGGGGTCACAGTGCTGCCTTTCAGGCTCATTTTACCAGCCCTGAACTCAACCAGATACTTGCTGGATGAGCTGCGGGATCCAGAAACCAGACTGGGGAACAGAGCTCCAGATGACATCTTCACTAAAGGTCACAAAACACAAACTGTTACACGGGTTTACAACATGACAGCTCATTAAAAGCACTTCAGAATGCATACACACATATTTTTATCCAAAATCGCAGAGCTCATCTTTAGAAACAACATGAAGCTGGGCAGTTAGTCAGCAAGAATGCTTAGCACTCTAGCTAGCTTCAGAAACTGACCTGCTTTTTGCGAAAATATACAAACGTATGAGAAATTAACGTGTAATATAATAGCAAATTTGACATTGCTTCATGTTAAAATTTAAAAATCCATCTAAGTTTCATTGTCTGGCATGTGAAACGCTAGACTAGTTAGCATTAGCAGCCGTTTCAATATCTCAAGCTCCACCATGACTGCGCGTTTTGTTTCTGGTGTGTCTTTAAACAGAACATGCCGCTATAAGTCATATATTGACAAAGCCAATTTAAAGTAGTTCATACCGCTGGAGGAGTTTAGCCTTTCGTTGATTTAAGCAGCAGATTTTGTTTTACGTTCCTGAGGGTTCGCTCGCTGAAGATTTGCAGATGGACTGACTAGTGAAAAGTGGAAACTAAGCGACTTCCGGTATCCTGCCAGCCTTGTTCCACTAAGGGCAACAACTGATTGGCTGAAGAACATGTCATTCAGCAACTGCTGTGTCATTGGGTGCAGATGGAGATCCGTATTTTCATGCTACGGATGTTCACCGTGTATATCGTCATGCAAACACTTTATTTTGTGTGTGTGCGCCACTTGTATTCTTTCTTAGTCAAAAACTCATAGATCTACGGTTTTGCACTTCCCGGCCACCGTATAGATCCCCACGTAGAAGTAAATATAAATAAGTAAATAAATAAATAAGTGTTAAAAAACAATGGCGTCACGTTTGCTCAGTGGTTACCAAGATCGCCTCACAGCAAGCAGGTCGCTGGCTTTAGTCCTGGCTGGGTCAGTTGGCGTTTCTGTGAGTTTGCATGCTTTCCCCGAGTATGTGGGTTTCCCCCACAGTCCGAAAACGTGGTACCAGTGAATTGAATAAATTATACTGGCCTTAGCGTATGTGTGTAAATGCAAGAGTGTATGGGTGTTTCCTACTACTGGGTTCCGGCTGGAAAGGCAACCGTTCATTCCATTGTAGCGACCCCTGGTTAATAAAGGTTTTAAGTCGAAGGAAAATTAATGAATAAATTAAAAAATGTATAATATAAGTTCCTAATATTATAATATTATATGTTCAACCATGGGGGCGACACAGTGGCGCAGTAGGTAGCCTCACAGCAAGAAGGTCGCTGGTTCGAGCTTCGGCTGGGTCAATTGGCATTTCTGTGTGGAGTTTGCATGTTCTCCCTGTGTCCAAGACACAAGTCCAGACATGCGGGACAGGTGAATTGGGTAGGCTAAATTAGTAGTGTGTGTGAATGAGAATGTGTGAATGTTTCCCAGAGATGGGTTGCGGCTGGAAGGGTACCCGCTGCATAAAACAAATGCTGGATAAGTTGGTTGTTCATTCTGCTGTGGTGACTCCGGATTAATAAAGGGGCTAAGCCGACAAGAAAATCAATAAATGAATGTTCAACCATGTCAATCCTTAAACTTCACCTACCTTACCCTCCAACACTTTAATCTCGAATGACACAAAAACTTCCCACAAAACAGTAACATCAATTTAAATTAATAAGAGATTAGTTTATAACATTATAAATATATAATATTAAAGAGCCCATATTATGGATTTTTGAAAATGACCTTCCATGCAGTGTGTTACACAGCTCTAAGTGCAGTGAAATGTCCAGCTGAAGCTTAAATCTGAAAGTGCAAAGTGTTTAAAACGATTGATTCATATATAAAAGAGTCGACTCATTGTTGTTTAAATGAATTGTTATTAGAACGAGTCTTTAGCCGTTTCGGCTTGACGTCAACGCGAAACATAATAGTTGCGCGCGCAAATTTGAACTGCCCGGCCCCGCCCACAGACAGGAAGGAAAAGTGGAAGACAACAAGCACTGTATTGCAGTATGTGTTGTAGCATAACCAGCGGGACAGCAGTGACGTGTGATCTCAGTAATATCTAAGTAAATCTTTATACTGTTTGATGGCAGTATAAAGATTTAGAGAGAAGTTATTGACAACTTTGGCAGTTTTGGTTTTCGCGTTTTGCTCTTTGTAGACGGTCCCTAAGGACCGGTCTCTCTGCCGCCTGCACAGAGTTTAATATCATGCGTCCGGCGCGTAGGTGAAGCTCATTTTTAGGAAAATAAGGTTGTAGGTTATTGTATACATTGCGACGGTTGAAAAGAGGTGCTATTTGCGTAGGAACAATGTTTCGGTCATGAGTTATTGATCCGGAAAACACGACTGCTGCTAACTTTACTAAACTTATCGGCATTCCGGTTAAATCATGTCCCGTAGACGCTGTGCTCTGAAGTGCGAGGGAAAAGCTGTGTTATTTTCCCTACCTGGAAATCTCTTTTCCCTACCTGGAGTGGTTGAGGTTTTTTTTCGTAAAATACCTGAGAATTACATCCCCAACACGGTGCTGTATTCACGTCATCTCTCTGAAGAGAGTTACACCAATCTACCAGCTTACGACGCGGGGTTTGTTGCACGGTTGTTGTTAAAGGATGGATCAACACCCAGTTTATTTGGACCTGCGTGTTCTTCCAGTCTTGTCCTCTGTAACAAGGTAAATATGGATGTAGTTGTCTGTATTGTGTTTGCTCCGTGCAGCATGTAGCGGTAGCCATTTAGCTTACTGCCGAATGTAACTATTTGTTGGCTTACAATAGTCCATGAAGTGTTAATTATTACTGAATGTTTGTTGTTATGATGAAGAATATAGCAATACGCTGTTGTACAAAAGCAGTGATTTGTTTTCAATATGTTCGGGCATCGGGCTGTTGACACGGACGTGACGTGGTGACGTGACGTGGTAGCGTCACGGAAAGGAGGTGCTTGGGGGAAAAGACTCGCTCAGACGATTCATATGGGAGTCGGTGGGAAAATGAGGTAAAAATAAATAGATATTATAAGACATCGAAAGTGTTTTTTAACCTTGCATACATATCATCCTGTTGTTTGGGACTTCAAAAAGTGAAATTTAACCGTTCTCAACCCACCATATGGGCTCTTTAATACATTTATAAATTATTTTCACAAATAACATAATCATTGTCATTCAAAACTTTAAGGAATTGTATTTGTGGTTGTATCACGCTTGTTTTACAACATCATCTGTTTTACAAGATCATCTTCTGGAGTCAGAAAGAGCAGCAGCTCATACACCTGACAAGCCGCACTGATGGAATTCATATTTACATTGTCCTTTTGTGTATTCAGGGCTTCCCTGATTGGAGAATTAGGCTGCCATTATTTGTGTTTTTACCTATTTTGTAGTGTGAAGGAGTTTATTATTCATGAGAAGCCGGCGAATGTTGCATCTTTATTCACTTTGACACGTAAACAACATTCAAACCATGAAACGTCACCTTCGGCTTTCGCTGAGGTATGCACACACTCTGGGTTCAGTCTTTACCAGTTTGAAGATGAACATGATGTTCCCCGTCAGACCAATACAAATGAAACTTGCTTCCCTCACCGAAGTGAACTTTGCTCCAGTTTTCTGTCCACACAACATGCTCCTCAACAAATGTTAGTTTAGTCTTCTGACTCTTTCTGCTTATAGTAACCCTGTAGAAACAGATCTTAACCCTTTTCAGAGCTGAACTGATGATAAAACCTAGCTGCAGTTTTGAACCATTCTCCACATTATCATGTCCTCTTATGCATTTGTCTTTCATTGATGACCAGGCTTTTAGGGGAACCTGAAAGAGTTAGTGGCATTGCAAAGATACAATATTCTCAAAATCAGAGATTTGGAGCAGCCAAACTCTCTTGCTGCGGCTGAATAAACTCATCCCTTTAGTCAATCCAGCTGTCTGAAGGTTTTAGACATTTTAGAACAGCTCACCATCTTGAAAAGTCAGGAAAACTGAAAGGTTTAGCCATCAATTAAATATTGTTTATAGGATAATTAGCTCACACTTTATTTAAAAGGTACAATTCTCACAATCTGTAACCATGAACTATAATTATTGTCTCAAATTCACAATTTGCTGCATATTATAGCTATTAAGGTAGTTTGGTGGGAAGGATTATTGATGTAGAATAAGATCATGATGAATTTGTACTATATAAGAATAAATAAACAGCCAATATCTTAATAATAGGCAGGTAATACAGCATTAGTTAATAGTTAGATCTGGTACTTAAGCTAAAGTGTTACTGATAGTCCAACGATATCTCGCGACAATTCGTAACTTTTTATTTAGTGGCTAATTCGGATGAATTCATACGATCTAATTCGTACAATTTAGTACGATTTGCTCATCACCCAATGACGGTTGGGTTTAGGGGTGGGGTTGGGTGCCACGCCTCCTTTTTTAAATCGTACATTTTCGTACGACTGAACTTGTACGAATTCGCATGAATTAGCCACTAAACTGGCAAAACGTAAAATGCTTACATTTTCTCGTGAGATCAGGCTGGATAGTCAAGTAATTAGATTAATACCAATTACTCTGTGGAATCTCACTCACTAGTTCTGGAGTTTTTTTATGGATCACCTCATTATTATTATTTTTTTATGTAAATCAACTTTCAAATTAAAATAAAATTTCTTTCAAAACTTTTCAAATCAAATATAGATTTTCAATAAAAAAAAGATAATTTTAATAATTTTAATAATTAAAATAAAAAGATAACTGATTTGCGTTGAGATGAGACAGAAATACTGTGGAACCCAGCATTTTTACAGTACTGAAAGTGTTTATTAACACTGATCAGTGTTTAATTTCAATTCTCAGTAGTCATGTTTCCTTACAAAGATGCAAATTAAATATACGCGCAAAACTGGAGTACTGAAATTTGCTGCAGTAGGGGAAGCCACTTCAGGCCTTTTTTCTTATATAACGCAGCTGAAAAAGATTAAATGCAATGAAGCAGTGCCTTTTGGAGGCACAAGACCACCGTTGAGATGGCAGTCCCTCAAGTTAGAAGGTGATAAAAGGTAATATAATTTTTGATGAGCATTCATTCATTCATTCATTTTCTTTTTGGCTTAGTCCCTTTATTAATCTGTGGTCGCCACAGCGGAATGAACAGTCAACTTATCCGGCATTTGTTTTACGCAGCGGATGCCCTTCCAGCCACAACCCATCTCTGGGAAACACATCCATACATTCTCATTCACACACATACACTATGGACAATTTAGCTTACCCAATTCACCTGTACCGCATGTCTTTGGACTGTGGGGGAAACCAGAGCACCTGGAGGAAACCCACGCAACCATGGGGAGAACATGCAAACTCCACACAGAAATGCCAACTGGCCTAGCCGGGGATCGAACCAGCGACCTTCTTGCTGTGCGGCGAACGTGCTACCCACTAGGCCACCGTGGCGCCTTTTTGATGAGCATGTACAATTTATTCTGTAAATGTGTTGCCATTGTTGTTATTGTCCATTTTCAAAATTCATGCTCATCTTGGTGTTTACTTTAAGCATTTTTTACGCAATATTCCAAAATGAGCATAAAAATAGGTGCTGGCAACATTTTACACTGTTCTATAGATTAAGGATATACATGCAACACAAGAAATATGCCTAAACTGCTCTTCCACTCCTGATAACTCCATCACTACTTGCTATACACTTTTACACACGCATACACTTATTTAACAACACACCTTACATGCCAATTTGCACATAACAGCTGCACATATGACATTGTATATAGTAATATGCCTGTACATACACTTGTCAATTTGTATATTTGCATTTAACACTTACTTCTATTTTTTTAAAAATACATTTATTATCTGTTTTTTGTCCTGTCTCTGTAATTCTGTTGCACTGTAGAAGCTCTGTCACAAAAACAGAGCATGTGAACATACCTGGCAATAAAGCTCTTTCTGATTCCGATTCTTCTGATTCTGATAAAATGGCTTTAAATGGGACTAAACTGGATCCTAGAAAATAAACTGTTGGTTGTATCTTCACTGTATGTTAGTGTGGTTCACACGAGTAAGTGTGAATGTGAACGTTGTTTTCTGAGCTCCAAGCAAGCAGACTCAGACTTCGGACAAGACGCTTTTATTATGCACCCTAAAAAATTTAAATAAAGTAAAACGCGCCATATTACGGGCCAGCCAGTAATGCACATGTCCTGCTTTCAAAAGAATAAAACAGAGCGTTTTTACCAGTCATTTTTATTCCAAAAGAAATCAACATACTTAAACTAAAATGTCAATTAATAGGATTTGTTCTGACCAGAATGACACCCTCTTTAATATCAAAGCATTGCTGAAAAATAGAGTATTACCCCTTACATTAAAAAAACCTTTAGACATCATTTAACCAAGGAAAAATTAAATACCATAAAAATAAATCATTGTACAAGAAGAGGAGCTTTGTGCTTGCGATTGCTAGAGATCTATGTGCAACATCTTGGAACATTTAGAGATTTGTACATTGAAAGACAAACACGACATACAGTGAAGAGAATCATTCCACTTACTCAATGAACTGACACAAAAGCCGCATAAAAATAAAATCTATACTTTAATTGTGGAATATTAGTTTCATAACGCTAGTATCCAAATGATCAAATGTACAATTAAATGAGGAACAAGTACAACAAAAGACACAAGACGAGTAGTGTACTGAATGAATGAATGAATGTTACGTTCATCTGACAAATTAATGTTTAGTACGTTTAAGAGAGGGTTAGAAAAATCAAATATGATGTTTAACATACTCAAATTCATTAAGAGGGAAACAAACAGCTCAAGAAAGTATTATTAGTGACTCAAAATCAGGCACTGTGGGGAAAAAAACATGCATGTAAGAGATTCATTTGCCTCCAGATCATCTGTAAACGGTCCGAATGAGATCTTAAAATAATTCTGATGGAATCAATAGGCAGAAAATATTTCTTTAAATCAGACGCATGTTACATGTACGACTACATGAGCTGCCATTCTATCTATTAAGGGTGGTTCAAGCAGATGTAGTTGCATAGATTGTCCATTTACTCAGATACACAGTGTAAGCGTCTATGTTTGAGAAAAAACGCTGATGGATTAACAACAAAATAACTTATGACACCCAGCTGTTCATAAAACAAATTCATTGGATAGAGCTTGAGGAACAATTTAGTGTGACGGCAACACATTATAGAAACTGTGAAACATGTAAATGAACATTTGCAATGTCTACACACACTGAAAACAAAAATATCCATTGGATCAACTTTAAAAAATGACTTTAACTTGTTACACCTAAACAAATTAAAGGGATAGTCCACCCAAAAATGAAAACTGTCATCATTTACTCGACCATCATTCATCACAAACCTGTTTTGCATTTTGTTCTTCTGTTAACCATAAAAGAAGACATTTTGAAAAATGTTGTAAACTTGTAACCATTGAGCTCAATAGTATTGATTTTCCTACATTCCTCAAAATAGCTTTGGTGTTGGTATAGAACGACTCGAAAATGTGTACATTTTGATTTTTGGGTGAGCTTTTAACTTAAATTTATTACTGAAAACTGTATTAAGTTTTGTTTTCTACATTGCAGCTTGTTTGTAACTATTTAACAACATTAATATCAGTACATTCAGTCTATTTTACATCCCACGAGTCTCTAAAAGATCCCCAAAGTGAAAAGGAGCTTTTGAGACCATCGTTATTTAATCGCTTCACCATATTGAACGTATGATGAGTCTATATTTATAAGGTTTATTCTGAAAACGGCAAAATGTTGTACCAATTAAAACAAAATCTATGGCTTTTTACACAAATTTCCACAAGCGCGCGCACATACACATTATTACCATTCATCATCATCATCATTCACTTAACATTATTACTGTCGTTATCTCATTAATGCTTTCTCACATACATACAGCTGGATCAGGGGTGGCTCAGTGCTCACTCTAGAATTAGTTAATATATGTTAAATGTCTACTGTACATGGAAAATGGCCAATGAGTCACGTTTTGTTGGTGAGCTCATGTGATATAACTATGTCTACACCGAAGCCCAGTGCCACCGAACTTGCCACAGATCTGAAAAAGGAACGCTCAAAGACAGAAAAAGGCATGTTGAATCTCCTACCGGTGTTTCATCCATTGAGAAATCGATGGGATGTGAAGGAAGATGCTTCCAAAAGGGCACAATCATAAACGTAAGTGCTTAAGATAACGGCGAAACCTCTGCCTTTTGAACTTGTACCTCCTCATTAGTAGATATCAGGACAGTCTCTGTATTTCCTATCAAAGTAGCCGCCGGAGTACAGCCAGTCCTGTGATCCGGTGTATGGGTTTGTGCCTGACTGAAACCACCTAAAAACAGATTGATAGATAGATAGGTCAGAATAAAACACAGATACACACAATAATGCTGTGTTGAGTTTACACAATATCAGCCTGGCTTTAGATTAGCTATGTTTCCATCCTAAAATGCGAATTCAATTTATGCGCAAAACTGAAATATCGCATAAAAGACGTGCAAATAATGCAGCGTTTCCATCTAACGAGTCAAAGAGAACAAAATCGTCACTTTCCGATTAACTGGTGCCAAATATCAAAAGTAAAAACGGAATTTGATGCAGGAGAAGCTGCGTGAATCTTTAATAAATGACTTGCTCCTCAGAAGACAACGCTAACATGCAATTAGGCATGGGACGATAACCGTTTTCAAGGTATACTGCGGTTTGGAAAAGTCATGGTTTTAAAACCGGCAAAATTCTGTAATACTATTCCTAAGGTATGTGTAAGATTTTTTTTTATTTGTATTTTTTGTTTGTTTGTTTTTTAGGACAACAGTATCTCCAGATCCAAAGATGCCATTTTAAATGGTAAAGAAAAATTTCAGTGGTGAAAAAGGTTTTGTTTTTTTAGACAGACATTCAAAAAGAATATATAGAGCAGTAAATACAATACTGTCATACCGTGAAACCGTGATACTTTTATCCAAGGTTATCATACCATCAGAATCTTACACCAGCCCATGCCTACATGCAATGAACGCGTAGTGGCATTTGAAGGCGTGAGAAGCACAGACACTCTTGACAGTTAAGTCATTAATAATATAATACTTGAAATGATTAACGCATTTTAGAATGTAAAACATCTGAAATGTTGTTTTGGTCAGTGTGCTCAGCCTCCTGGTTTGTTCATTCTCACACATTTATAAATCACCACATGATCTCTTACTACAAAATCACATGACTTTTTTCTTAAGCGCATAGTGGAATTTGTTTGGTAAAAGTGTTTCCATCGTAGTTCATGTGCTTCTTTTCTCATCAAATAAAAAGTTAATCCTACTCAGTTATACATAAAACTTTATGCACATTTTCAAAATTTGTGCATCTTGGCATTTCCATGAACTGTTTTTTTTATTTATGCGCATATTCAAAATGCTCATAAAAATAGGTGGATGTAAACATAGCTATTGATTGTGTTGTGGTGATGCATGAATTACAATGAGCAACAGGACAAGGTTTGGGTGGCTATATTACAGGAGTGTACTCGGAATGTACTTGGAACCTTATTTAAGTGCCACTTTGGTGTGGTTCGGTACAGTACAGTATCGTTTAGACCTTGATATCAATACCAATATCGCTTATCGATATAGTTAATAGTAATAACACTAACAGACGTAAAAATATCAAGATATTTTATTACTGTTGACCTTCACAGCAGATTACAAATACCTTCAAGCAAAAAAGTAGATGAATAAAGTATCGAGACACAATCATACACATTTACTGCAATTTCCACTGTCAAAAGTACCTAAATAGTGAATGATATAACCATACCACTTTTTTGTAACCCTTTCGAAAAGATACAAAGCACAACAGTACTTTACCAAAAGGGTGGAGCTAGACTCAGTGCTAAACACTGATTGGTTTACAGAGAATCATCACTTGCATGTGCAACAAGATAGGGGAACAATAACGCAGCAAGTGTCTTTTTTAAATGCAGAGCCAAACACAACAACGACGTGTAGCAATGAACTGTTCTTAAACAAAGCCTGTTTTTTTTTTTTTTTTAAAACATGTCAAACACATCTCCATTGATTGCAACTTCCTGGAGCACACCAATATTACCAAATAAGGGTACTGTTGGCATTGGAATTGCAGGCCTGATCACATGACCCATTCAAAAGTACTGTACCATACCATGCAGTGGAGCTATTGTTTAAAATCAAGGCCCAAAAGAGTGTGGGAGGTAAAGGATTTTTTATTTAAAGGATTTCCATTTAAGAAATCAATAGGCTTTATTTCAAATCAGAAATCTGTAAGTAATATAACTAATTTAAAATGAATGTTTAACCTATTTATGCAGACTGTTTTCTAAATGTGGATACTAAGAAGCAGCTCACATGTGTGCTCTGAATCGTTTTTGCACTACTTAGCTTGTCCACAAGATGTCAGTGCTGAATGAGGTCTTTGACATTTGGAAAAGACATTACAATAACAACAAAAGAATTCTGCTTTCTACTTTTCATTTGGGCTAGGTGACTTGCACATTTGCTAGTAACTTAAGCAAATGTGTTGCATTTTGTATTTACTTGTATATTATATTATATTATATTATATTATATTATATAACTATGTATATACTCCAAACTTTTAACATTGTTCATTTTTCATTTTAAAAAACAAAAAAGCCATTCTTTACTGTCATCAAAACCATTTGTGGGTCTTTTTTTAAACATATCGGTTCAGGCATGATACCATTTTAACAGTCTCTATTTGGCAATGGCATCCTAAAAAACACAAAATGATACCCAACCATAGTGAGAGATGATAACTTTATCTAATGTAGTGCATCATTGTGGACTACAACCAATGACAGGTCTGTGAGAATGACCAATAGGAGTTCAGAAGTCATTTTGTATACAGTAACAATCTTTTTTTTTTTTTTTAGCTTTGCTGAGGACAAAACAAACTGTATGTTTAAACTCTTGCTTCTCAATGCCATCAGGCACACTGCTTCTTTTCCCTTATGGCAAGAATTTAAGAGTAAAAAATATTGAGTAATCTGAAACTGGCCATATTTCATTGATTAAAGTGTCACAAACCTAGTCGCCCACTCTTCCTCGTTTTTGGCTCTCTCTTTACGAGCTGCCCTCTGCTTCTCTTCCAGTCGCTCTTTTTCTTTGCTTGCTTCATCTGCAGAGTCAAAGATATTAAATGTTAGTCTTTAGAAGGTCAAAACAGCAGGGGGTGCTGTGGAGCCGTTTTGAATTAAAATCTATAATATCTTACCCATGTTGCCGTTCTCCATAGCTCTGATGTCAGGCCGTAAGCGGCAGTCTGTTGGTGCCAGCACTCCTTCCATGCCAGGCTCCAGCTCATTCAGTGCCATAGCAAAATTAGTAAAGTTATACATCTACAAGTGAACAGAGGCTTTTAAAAATCAAGTAATCATTCAAAATTGACAACAGAAAATTTTAAAGTTTTTAGGTCTAATATGTTTTATATAATAATATTTTTTTTTCTTTTCTATATTTTTTTTCAGGAAAGACAAAAAAGAGACAAAACATTTCTTAAGTTTCCAAAAAAAATTGTTTGGAATAAATGTGATTTTTATGAAATTATTTTACCAAAAAATCCCGGACAAATCATCAAGGCCTCCAAAAAATATTAGGCATTACATTTTTAATACTGATAATAATAAGAAATTTAAGAGCAGCAAATCATATTCATATTTGATTGATTTCTGAATGAAATTATATAACATTAAAGACTGGAGTTACAATGCTTAAAATAAAATAAATAAACAAATAAATGAATAAATAAAATAAAGATAAAGACAAACATACATTTAAACTGAAAACATGTCACTCAATAACATTTCACAATATTACTTTTTTCCCCTTCTATTTTAGCAAAAAAAAGGCAGCGCTGATGAGCATACACACAAAAAAAGTGTGTGTACCTCTGCTGAAAGAGGCGGTCTAGATGATATTCTCCATAATAATGTGCTTCCAGGAACCACTGCCACAGTCTCCTGTACTTCTGGCATTTCATCTGCATCCTCATTGACGGCCTCTGGCTCCTCCTGCTGGTGCAAACAAATACTTTGAATCACCTTGACAAGAAGAAATAACTTGAAAAATGATCTAAGAGTTCTGATGCATTGGTACCTGCACTGCATCTATTGTTTTATAATTAGATTATAATTAGGGGTTATTAATGTGTCGCTCTTTAAATAAGGAAATCATAAAGTACAAGACACTCAAAAAGTAAGAAACTCAACTTTTTATTTTATAATAGTGCTGCTTTTGTTTTTTTAAATAGCTATGTTATAAAGTTGCTGATAAAGTAATAAAGTTAAAAAATGTTTGGCTTGATTAGACAAGACTTTCTTTCTTTAAAATAAAATGTCCTTTAGTTTCATGTATTCCTGTCTCTAAATGTTAGAAAGAGATGATTTCAATCCTGTATGAATTTCTGCAGAAAATGAAACATGACGTTTTGAAGAATGTTAGTAACTAAACACTTTTGGATGAACACCGCATTTCTATTGCACAACAAAAAACAAACAAACAACAACAACAATCACATTACTTACACAGTAGAGAAAAAGGCATAGATGTTTGAAACTATCAAAATTGAAAAAAATAACATCTTTGTTTCTTTGTTTGGGACCACTTACTTGTATAAAATAATAATAGTACATATTATTATATCATATATTAATAATAATATTAATAATACAGGGTTTCTGCAGGTCTTACCAAGTGAAATTTAAGACTTTAAGACCATTATGAATGGCATTTTAGACTTATACAGGGTTAAACCTTAAGGACTTTTTACTTGCCCCATTAAAAAAAATAATAATAATTAATGTGTCAAAACAAGCAAGCCATGCACATTTTTCCTGGACAAGCTGAAAATATACTAGAACTATACTAGTCTTTTCAGGTCAGTGTCCTCACCACATATGCCTACAAATACATGGAGAACTTACAAATGTTATTGTGAGGAGCCATATTGTTAAATAGAGTTTTGTTAAAAGTTTTATTGAGATGTGTTGTTGGTGACTGTATACAGGTGTTGGCCTGATTAGGGAGCTTTACATGGACACTGGAAAATGAAGACCTATTTGAAATGAATAACGACCTGCAATTCAATATATATATGAATTGAATTATATAATAAATATACATGTATATGTGTAAATATACACACACACACATAATATTAATAATATAATTCTAGACCGTAAATATGACCCAGCCCTATTTGAAAGGACATTAGGCCGACTGTGACCCTTTTCATTTTTAGTTGACACATTTCTTTAAGTCACAGTGTTTGCATCTGTACAGCAAACACACAAAAGCACCAACACACAGAGACAAGAAGTCTGTTAGACATCATCAACAGGGTGTGTCATACATGTATGGAGCGCGTGTTTAAATAAACAAATGAGTTGACAAATGCCTCAGAGTCAAAGATGTATCTTATGTTGAGCATTTTATAGGCCTGCACAATACATTGTTTCAGCATAGACATCGCAATGTGCAAATCTGCAAGTCACATCGCAGGATGTACAATATAGAGTCAGGAGATCAGTCCAGAGCACAGGAGGCATTTTAAGTTACCCTTAAACTATTAGCTTATTCTTAGTGTTCATTTATATAATATATAAATAAACATAAATTAAAAATATATGTATAAAAAAAATATATAAAAAAAATAAAAAATAATTAATAAAAATCGCAGCAAAATAAAATAATGCAATGTATGTTTTTTTTCTTTCTCAATAACGTGCAGTCCTAGTATTTTAACATTGAACACTCCTTCAGTCTCAACACCTACACACGTCTATACATTATCACATATTTAAACTACACACCAATACAAACCATTTAGCAGCCCTGAAACAACACTCCGTTACTCTACATGTGCATGACTCAATACAAGACAAGGTTTCTTGCATAATTACACACGCCTACACCTGCTTATGGCACTAGTCCACATCTTTTACCTGTGACGTGAACCGACGTAGAGCTGCTTTAGTTTTGGACAGATAAGAGCTCTGTTAATACAGGAATCAACGTAATTCATCTTTATTTCTAAAGCGCTTTCTATAATGATGATTGTGTCAAAATACAATGAGAGTGATCAACTGCTAGCCTTGGGAACATCTTTCGCACCTGTTTCTGTTTTTTAGTGTCTGTCGTGCCTTTCTTCTCGAGCTTTCGATGGGCCTCGTACGCCTGTGGGTCGACGCTCCACATGCACTCTGTCCACTTGCCATAAATCACACAGCGCTTCTTCTTACTGCATAAATAGTGGAGGGAAAAAACAGGAATTAAATAAAAGGTGCATTTATTTCTGAGAACTGAGAATTTCCCCCCAAACTGAAATTTCTGTCTTCATGTACTAACAGTTTCTTTCTACTGTTGAACACAAAAGATATTTTGAATAAAGCCACTGACTTCCATAGTGTTTGTTTTTCCTCTACTACAGAAGTCAATGCTTACAGGTTTTCAGCTTTCATCAAAATATTTGCTTTTGTATTCAATGGAATAAAAACACCCCTAAAATGTTAGAAAACAGTTCAGAATGAGTAAATGTTCATTTTTTGGCAAACTTTCAAATAAAATTGTGTGATACGCTAGGTGTTAGGAACTTGCATTAAAAAAAATTAAATAATGTTGATCTGAATGGATAATTCAAGGGGACAACAGTTTTTGTTGGTGAGAAAAACATTATGCAAATGAGCCATGATGTAAAGTGGTGTGCACCAATGAGAGAGCAGATGGTAATAATCATGCGAGTCAAATCTTGATAAAGCAGAATAATGTGGTAAAAACGCCTCAATAGAGACTTGGCACCTACAGTGGTTTCATCGCACCATAATTATTAACTCTTAATGTCACGAGTATCAAAGGTGTTTGATGATAACTGATTTATAATCTTTACAATCTCCTTTTTTCTTCATTTGAATTGCGACTGAATGCATTTAGTGCATAGAAATTGATAACAGAAAACATTTGCTGCAAAAACTCCTCATCTAGTGAAGAGAGATACAATCGTAGCTCTAGCCAAAAAACCTTTTTGATCTTTTTTTTTCTAAATGGAATACTATGCAAGATCAGATTGCGTAAGATTATTCTGATCATTCATTCATTCATTTTCTTTTCAGCTTAGTCCCTTTATTAATCCGGGGTCGCCACAGCGGAATGAACCGCCAACTTATCCAGCATTTGTTTTACGCAGCGGATGCCCTTCCAGCCACAACCCATCTCTGGGAAACACATCCATACATTCTCATTCACACACATACACTACGGACAATTTAGCTTACCCAATTTAGCTTACCCAATTCACCTGTACCGCATGTCTTTGGACTGTGGGGGAAACCGGAGCACCCGGAGGAAACCCACGCAACCACGGGGAGAACATGCAAACTCCACACAGAAATGCCAACTGCCCAGCCGGGGATCGAACCAGCGACCTTCTTGCTGTGAGGCGAACGTGCTAACCACTCGGCCACCGTGGCACCCTTATTCTGATCATTTAAAGATAATTTATCTTTTTTCTTGCATAGTAAAGCTTCAAAGTTAGGTATTTCACCAGCAAATTTAGCTTTCATTACAATCAGAGACATAATTTAATACCAACCTTGTATTTTTAAGACTTCATTTTAGTTATAATAGCCTGTTTTAAGTTAAAGATGAATCAGCCTTTTACTTTCTACGCTATTTTGCTTTAGGAAGCTTCAGTATTTTAAGCAACAAGTAATAGCTTTGCAATGTAACTTCTGTCAAGTCTTAAAGGGCACATTTTTTACCCTTTTTTCTATATTTAATATGTCTTTTGTGTCCCCAGAATGTGTCTGTAAAGTTTCAGCTCAAAACACCCATCAGGTTATTTAGTGTAGCTTTCTGAAGTTTGTGTATTATAGTTCCAAACAGCTTGTTGCTGTTTTTGTGTACTGGCCTTTAAGGCTAGTCCTCCCCGCGTTCCCACGTACCTATCAGCATGCCTCAATCCCCACCATTGGCTGCGTCAGAAAGTACAAGACACTCGGCTACGTCAGGAAGTAGATCTTACTTAATGTTTGTGAGAAGTATTACAGTAAGACCTTCCCAATGATTATTTGATGTGTTTGTTGTAGAGTTGCAACGATGAGTCACACACAATGTCATTACAAAGTTCACACGCACACACAGATACACACACAGCGGGGACACACACACAGACAGACAGACAGTCAGAGCGCGCATTGAGCTTTGCAATCTTTTTGGAAGCAAATGTGACAGGATACAGGTGAATATCCACTGCTTCATGGATAACGTTCACAAACCGGGATTGAAGCGTCTTCTTTTATAATTGTCCTGACACGCAGCTGTGGTGATGAATTAAATCGCTGTAATTCATTAACATGCACTGTTTTAAAGATTTTTTTAACTTGTAAAACTCACTCTTGATCCCATCTGATGATGATAGATGATCCTAGCGAACTAAACAGACCTTTTATTACCGGGTGCTTTGTGCATGTCCTGTCTTGTTAATATGATTATACACGTTACTAAGGACATGTTAATACGCAGCTGTCAATCGATTCGGTGGGCGGGGAAACGGCACTCCTACGTCAAGTTGCAGTTGGTCTCAACACCGATTCAATTGGTCCACCATTTTTATGTTGTTAAATTGGGGGAAAAAAAAAAGAAAAGTACTGGGTGTGTTTATATCACCCAAATATGATGGTATATATACACTATACCTACACATATGTCTGTCCAAACAGCTTAAAAAGTAGATTTTTCACCATAGGTGCCCTTTAATGCCTGTTCACATCGGGGTGTTTTTTTGCTCATGTTTTTTGTCGATGTTTAATGCCTTGTGACTAAGTAAAGGGTGCCAATGTGATCATGCACAATGCTAATTTTTTTGCTGTTTTTTTTTTTGAAGCACTGAGGTACGCCCTTAGTCTGAATCCTCTTATATCAGTCCTTTATTACCAGTGATTAGATCAGGGGTCACCAACCCTGTTCCTTGAGAGCTAGCTTCTTGCAGAATTCAACTCCAAGATTTATCAAATACATCTGAAGCAATCAATTAGGACCTCAAGCAGTGCTTGATACAAAAAACAGGAGTGTTTGGCCAGGGTTGCATGTGAAATCTGCAGAAAGATAGCTCTCCAAAAACAGGGACCCCTGGTTTAGATAATAATTTTGCTGTTTTTGTAAGTGTATAGTGAGACTAGGAGTGTAACGATACAGTCATGATTCGATAGGCATCTCAATACCGAACTCTCAACACATTATCTCGATATTGTGTGCTAAAAAAAATATTTAATATTGATATTTCAAACTTTTTTCACATTTAGGAACCAAACTGTACAAGACAACATAATCTATACAATTTAGTAATCGAATAACAGTACATTTAAAATAAATAACGAGAGTCAGAATCTCACCTCTTATCCTGGATGTAACCTTCAACTCTGTGAAGCTCTTTTCCAAACATCCCACAGGGTTTAAAGTTCAGCACGCACTTCTCTCCAGTACTGAACAATCAAACAACACAGCAATCATTCAAACAATTCCACGTGAATTCACTATGTGTCATAAAAAAAACCTAAACAGTCTTGCTTTACCTGTGGTTGATAATTTCTACATTGCCATACTGTTCAATCCACAGTTTACCCAGAATTACATTGTGTACACAGCAGAAAGGGTTCGTCCATGTGTATGCCTCTTTATGCCTGTCAGGACACACACACAAATGCATATGATCAGGCGGTTACTGGGCAACTCCAGAACCCTCAAGTATCAAACCAGAATCCTACTGACTCATCCAGAGAAAATTTAGCTCACTCTATCAATAACAAAAAAATATATAGCAGGGAAGGTGAAAAAAAATAAATAAATTAATTACTACTAGATAAACAAAAATAAATAAATGAAAAATCAATTCGACATCTACACTAAAAACTTAACAACAAAGAAAAAAACACATAGCAGGAAAAAAATACTACTAGCTAAACAAAAACATGTAATTAAATATAGATAAATAAAATAAATATAAAATAAATAAAAATCTATTCTATATCTACGTTAACAAAAACTTAACAAAACAACAGTAAAACAAAAAATAACAAAAGTGAATCTCTCCCATTAACTACATTAAAAACACCATTAAATAAATAACATTAAATAAATAAAAATATAATAATTAAATAATAAAAAACTTAATAAAAATACATTTTAAAAAACAAATAACAAAACAAAAGCAAAATCGAATATAAAAATATAATGAAATGAAAGGAATAAGCCTTTGAAAGGAAAAACATCAAACAAACAAAAAAAAACAATAAAGCTATATCAAATAAAATATGAAATATCAAAAATTATATTTTTTCTCAGCCTCCCATGTTTATGTTCAGTTATCTCACTCAACAAAAACTACCAATTCTTTGCCATAAAAACGAACTTTCTGAACCTACACACAGGAGCCTAACAAAATTGCTAATTAAAAAAATAATAATAAAAAAAAAAGAAATTTCAGACAGCACTTTGAGGACTTTGCATCTGAACTTTTCATATATACCATATCTTATTCACATACAGAGGGAAAAATAAGTATTAAACACGTCATGTTTTTTCCTGGGAAAAATAATATCTAAAGGAGCTGTTGACAAAAAAATCTTGATGGTTCGGTGTGTCTTGTCAATCAAATCTGATATTATTTTGTATTTTATATTGGATTCAAGTCAGGTTTTTGGCTGGTCCATTCTACAGCTTTATTTCCTGTCTCTGAAAGCATTTCAGAGTTTCCTTGGCTGTGTTTTGGATCATTGTCTTGCTGAAATGTCCACCATGGGGTCATCTACATCATCCTGAAAATGTTTATGTTGGACTGAAGCAGATAATATTAATTTACACTGATGAAGAGCAGAGGGTTGCTTAAGAACTACTGAGAGATTTCAGCTGCTGTCTGGGCTTTCACTGCCTTTTTAAACCTCCCTTTCTTCACGTGTTCAATACTTTTTCCATGTCGTTACACATCACTTCATTTGAAAACGAATTACTTTTGTTTTATTTGCATATATAGATTTCTTTGGTGGTACCAACATATGGTGAAAACTTCACATCACCAGCACCTTTAGAAATATATTTTCTGAAAAAAATGTTGTGTTCAATACTTTTCCCTTGTATGTCCTATTCAGATGTGTGCGTAAACATGGCACACTCACTTGTGAAGCTCTAGCGTGATGGTCCCTTTGGGTTCTGCCTCCACACTTTTGCCCCAGAACTTGAGTTTGGGATAGATGGAGCCGTGGAAAACAAAGTCGCCCATCAGACTCTCTGTGTGAAACGCACTGATGGGTGGATGGTGACTCACCTGCTCTGAGATCAGTCTGAAACCCTGATCCTCTCTGAGTCAAAGAAAAACCAACAAAAGTAGGAAGGATGTATTAAAGGGAAGGAGAAGTAGAGTTACATAAATGTCAAACAACAGTTTCCCCTCCACAGCAAATCTTGATCTAACATGCATTAAATGACATCCTCAAATCTTATCAGTGTGGTTTATGAAAAGCTGTCGTCTTTACCGTGTGAGTTCATAGGTTTCTCCTAAAAGCGGGTTGAAAGGTTTTCCAGTTCTGTCCCACTGAGAAGCGACTGCAGACACAGCAAAGGCCGCTATAGTCTAAGAGATGAGACAGAAACACTCTGTAAAATTATAAAGTGGATTGTAAAGTTTGGGATACAACAAGGTCACATCAAAAAACTAGCATAGGCCACATTTGGTGCAGTCCGGACCAAAAAGCTATGCGTGAACACACCAAACAGACAACAGCAACTGAAACAAGAAAGTATGTTCTGCACTTTTGTGAGAGAATTTATCCTTTAAGACCCACAAGTGGCAGTTTCTGTACGGTCATGGCACAAAGGGAAACAAGAACTAGTTCTGCACACATACAAACCATAATCAAAAGCAGTGTTTAAGTAATATTTTCTCACTCACCATAGAGGGATTCGCTTGTGCAAATGTCTGATAATCTAATAATTTAAGAAATGCAATTCTGCAAATATGACAGCTGGGTTTTTTGTGTTTCTTCTAGTCAATTGCTTAGCTTGGCCATTTCGCAGGATTCCCACACTTTCATGAACAGCAGGTTCAAGGACTTTTAAAGCACCAATACTTTTAAATCAATCAGGAATGGAAAAATGCTCAATGCAACTAGAAAACTAGGCCTATAAAAAGCCACCTCTTACCTGCAACAATGTCAACAAATAGCCCATTACCTCCAAATTAAAATGTTTTTGGTGTAAAAACTTCATTACAACTTTATCATACTAATCTTCCCTTTCGGCCTCAAAATGGTCTCACCTGCATCCTCTCTATGGAGTCGCTCTGTAGGCAGGCTTTCTGGATGAGGTATGTGTGCTCCATATACTCAGTGAGTCTCTGTAGAAAGCTCAGGGGCTCATTGAACACAATGGGCATAGTGATCTTGGACAGCTCCTAGAAAACAGCAATATAAAACAGCCTTAACAGGACCAAAGACCACTGTGGTTTTACAATTCTGTGCAAAATGACAATCTTGGTCATGTACAGTTGTACACAGTTGGTAAACGATGTACATTTGTCTTGCTTTAGGTCCATGTTTAAATACACTGTGTTTGGACGTGTTTCTCAAGGGGCCCCTAGGAAAACCAGCAGGATGGGGGAAAATTAATAGAGAAGAATGTCTTAAGATATGTTCCTAAAAGATTGACTTGACATGCGGTCTTTATTGTGAGATATGACACTATGGACATAAACCCCCACAAGCATTTCTTTTGACTGTAACAGGCTTAGTAAATCATTTTCAGTGGTAAGAATTCTTAGAAGCAGCTTTCGAGGAAGTGCAGAACGTCACTGAGAAATAACACATCAAAATAAAAGTTAAAAATAAAGCCAAAAATATTTAAGAATATTTAAAAGAAAAAAAAAGGAAAATTAATTTTTAAAAAGTTAATAAATATTTCCCAAAAGTTCACCAGTTTCATGTGTATAAATGTTTTTTAAATTTATTTTAATGTTTTATTTATTTATTTATTTACTTATTATAAGGGCACATTAAAGGGATACTTAACAAAAAAAAAACTGTCATCATTTACTCGCTTGTTTGAGTTTCTTTGTACTACCTAACACTAAAGAACTTCGAAGAATGTTGATTATAAAACAACAGTGTACTTCTAAGTACTTTATCTCTTTCTACTATTAACAGTCAAGTTATCTTCAACTGTCTGCTTACCAACATTCTTCAAAAGTGGTTACTTTTACCATCCCAGAGCCGCACTAAATCCCAATCTCAGAAGGAAATTTCACAGTGAGTGAAATCAAGTGATAACTAACTATAGGGCAGAACAAACATGACTGAAGTGAATATTTGGGAATGAATATTTGATTTAAATAAAAACAAATGGCAAAAAAGTGATAAAAAAAAAAAGAATTCTAATACATTTCCCCAACATTTCCCTAAAATGAATGAGCATTTGTATCACTTTACCACTAAATTCTGTACTCTGAGGAGGTCTGAGTGCTTTCTTTGGCCTCACTACAAATGTTATCTTTTCAGAAGGAGCAACAAAAGGGAGTTTAGAGACATAAAACTGGAATTGTATGCATTATGAGCAGAAACCAAAGTATGTGGAAGTATTATGAAGAACACAGATGCCAACAAAAACAAAGATACCGAACACATACTGTATAAAACCAAATAAGTACACAATTTCAGTCATATATATATATATATATATATATATATATATA
>CAIGQQ010039592.1:3527091-3548261 GCA_903798035.1 Danio albolineatus | reverse complement strand
ATATATATATATATATATATATATATATATATATTCAGTCATATATATGAAGTTTTTCAGAGGAACTTTGGTAATTTAAGCATGCTGTGTATTTACTATGTTAGCTGTTAGCAGATTAATCTAAATACATTAGAAGTGAAAATCAGCTAATACTTTCTTTAGTGTGGAACAGAATAAACAAACTCATACAGCTTTGAAACAACTTGGTGGATGGTTCCACTTGATGAAAGTTATTTTTTATTGTCTAGTAAATATTCTCTAGTTTTTGGGGGGTGAACTATCCATTTAATAACAAAAATAATTATGTGAATAAATAAATTAACTACAAAGAAAAACAAAATCATTTTTTTTTATTGTGACTAGAATACATTATTTAGCTGCTAATGACACACCCTGACTATTCTTAAATGTATTCATATTAAATAAAATTCCAGACATTCTAGGTTTTGCTCTTACCAGTCCAATGCATTTCTTGAGAATGCTCCATACACTAAAATCATTTCTGGAGAACATAGGGGCAGGAAGACACGACCTAAGAGAAAAAGATGGTTTTCTTACTTTTAAACAAACATACAACATCTCTCAGTAGAAGAATGCAAATATTATAAATGATCTGGAATGAACAATTGTGTCTGAACAATAGCAATCTACAGACAGAGAGAGTGAGAAGATTAAAGGCAGAGACACGAAGCTTGACAAAAGGAGTTGACGGGTCAGAGCGCTGGAATCTGGCCATACCTGCGCTTCTTAATTCCGTTCTCCTGAGGAACCGCTCCATTGTTCTGCTGAGCGCCGTCATACACTATAGCATCTTTAAAACTGGCTTCTGATGTGCCTTCACATGACTCATCTGAATCCAAGCCTGGGACACACATAAATATCTTATTTAGAGAGAGGCAGATAAAGATGCACGTCTACAGGCTTTCATTTTCCTGTAAACTAGTTAAAGCAAAAGTAAAGGCACAGTAAACGGCAAGTAAAATAAACTAATTTAAATAAAATAGATTGTAAAATACAATCACTCCATATCACTAAACTGTATTAAGTGCGATTCACACGGGTTAGTGGGCCTGACAAACCACCTGTTGAAATACTTTCTCTTTTTATAAAAATACTCACCCCTCTATACTCTAGCACTGAATTCTCTAAGCACAAACGGTTCCTTAAACAATATTTAATTTAAAACTTTTAAAGACCTAAAATAGGGTTTAAAAAAATTTAAGATTTTGAGGGCGTACTCACACTATGCTATCCGAACCGTGCTCAGGCCCGTTTCCTGGATAATTTTAGAAGTGTGAGTGCGCTGAATCGGGCTCAGGCACGGTACAGTTGGCCGGCCCTGGCACGGTTGAAAGAGGTGTGCCTGAGCCCGGTTCACTTGGGCTTTGGCGCGGTACGCTTGTAGTGAGAGTGCAAAGCGCGCCTGAGCCCCAAACTGAAGAGGAGACGTGACTTTTGGGGACTGTTTCATTTAGATTTATTAATCATTCTTACTGTTTAATGAACACAAACTGTCGTAGATTATTAAAGACGCAAACCCCTCACTGCACGACGACAGCTGCGCCTTTAGTAAACCTTCTAATTCCTGCAGCACGAGGACGTCATGATTGTTTATGAGCGTCAGCAGTGGCTGATCTGTTCGGCGGAATATTTGACTGTGTGTCACTGCATATCAAACGACTAAAACGATATAATCATATAAAGAAATCTCCACTGAAATCTCTGAGAGCGCTTCTCTTACACTGAATAGCACATCATCGATGACATAAGCGTGCCCAGGCCCAAATGCAATGAGAGTGCGGGCCGTCGGGGGAGACAGGAGGGGGGACAAGCGTGCTTTGGCCCGGTTAAAGGAAACTGTACATAGTGTGAGTACGCCCTAAGACCACTCGGACATCCTTCTTTAAGGATTTACCAAATCAAAACCTCTACAGAATACTAGTAGGTTGATCATTATTTGTATGAACAATAACACACAAATTTCAGATATTTAAAGAAAGAAAAATAAATTAACAATTCAAATGAAAAAACTATTCGATACCAACAATGTATGTACAAATTGAATACGCAATTTGATAGATACAAAAGTGGATTTAATATATTTGAAATGTGATGTAGCAAAAGTAGGCTTAAGTGAGAAAAATAAGTTTCAATATTGAAAAAAAAAATTTGTAGATTGATTTTTTTATATTTACAATCAAGCAAAAAAATTTAAAATGACCATCGCACATAATTTTAATGATGATTTACTGAAGACACTCACTGAATAAAAATTAACTGACAGGCTTTTGGTTATACATTTGAAACGAGTCACTTGATGACATTCTAGGAATCACAGTTCAGCCTCAAAATACTTATTAATAGTCATTTTAAATTCTCACACTTTGCCAAGTTGTTAGCAATAAGTTGAATCACTTTACACAATAATACATTTGTAATATAATTTCTTCCTTTATATATATATATTAATAAGTACAGGACAGGTCATAAAAATAATTGCAAATGTTTATTATGTACATTAAAACTTTCTTCATTTTCTTTTTCGGCTTTGTCTCTTTCATTAAAAATGTTATATAAGATAATGGAATATTTTCTCACTAATACTTTAATGTTTCAAATACCTTGTGAAAGTAAAATGTTGGTCACTTACACTTTATATGCTTTCCAATTGGTTTCTATGCATAGAAAAATCTTTTTCAGCCATTCATTCATTTTCTTTTTGGCTTAGTCCCTTTATTAATCTGGGGTCGCCACAGCGGAATGAACCGCCAACTAATCCAGCATATGTTTTACACAGCAGATGCCCTTCCAGCTGCAACCAATCACTGGGAAACATACATACATACTCATTCACACACATACACCACGGACAATTTAGCTTCACAAAATTCATATACAACATGTCTTTGGACTTGTGGGGGAAACCGGAGCACCCCAAGGAAACCCATGTGAACATGGGGAGGACATGCAAACTCCACACAGAAATGCAAACTGGCCCGGCCGAGGCTTAAACCAGCGACCTTCTTGCTGTGAAGCGACAGCGCTATTCACTGCGCCATAAATCCTTTTTATTAATTCAATTTGATTCAGACACCAAAATGTGATAAAATTGGTAAATAGAGAGGTTTTTTTTTGTTAATTGACAGGGGAAGTACCCCTTCAACAACTTGACATAAAATGTTTCTCCTTCACGTTTTGTACCACCTGACACGAGCGCATGAGCTGATATCAGAGTTCAGGGGCCCAGCACAAAGACCCGCCAAAGTCCACATCGCCATGCTTATTTATTCATGACATCAATTTCATCTCCACAATGACAGAAGCCATCAGATCTTCTGAAAGCAGCACTGCATAATTGAAGCAATCAACGGACTGCAGTAAACTGACACCAGACCAGCACAGCACACAATGTCTGTCATTACAAACACACAAGGCCTGGATCCAAAAGTCAACAGTGGCCAAAGCACAATAGGGGACAAATGAGACTGTCCTCTGAAAACACAGCTGTTTAATACTGCTGTGTGTGATCTCAGACAGCGCTGAGAGAATGGCAATGTTTTCATGACATGCGACAACTCCAGATGGGATTGTGTTGTTACAGAGGTGATGTTATAAATGACTTTTGATCCCAAATTAAGCCATTTGACATGCTTCTGGTCTAAAGCTTTAGGTTTTAACAGCACAAATCTCCATTCATTAGCACTTCATATATAGGAGCAGGAATAGATGAAAAAGTTCTTTTTGACTATTAATATTATACTAGCACTGCACTTTTTAAAATTGTGATGATATCTTATGCCTATGTATAATAATAAACAAACAAAATAAAACAATTATTTGAAAAAAAAATACAAATACAAATATATTAGATTTTTATTAACTATTTATTTACTTTCAAACCTTTTATATTCAGACTTTTGCACTGTAATGATCACATTGTGATGTGATTGTAGCCATAAACAACACTAATTATCTTTTTATTTCCATTTAACTAGAGCTTAAAGGGGTAGTTCTCCCAAATATGAAAAGTTTAACCATTAATTACTCAACTTTGTGTGGTTTCAAACCTTTAAGAGTTTATTTTTTATCTTAAACACAAAATATAATTTGAAGAAAGCTGAAAACCTGTAACTACCTGCATTGTAGGACAAACAAAGGTTAAAGGATTCCAGCATTCTTCAAAATATCTTCTTTTGTGTTTAACAAAAAAAAGTAAAATAGGAGTAAAGTGTAAATGTTTTTTGTGAACTATCCCTTTAACCACATACCTGTATACTCATCACTATGCCAATTAAAAAGAACGTCTCACCTGTGACGGCATCATAAAACTTTTCTTCATTGTTCATTGTAGAGAATGGGCTGCCAATATGGGGATCTCTAAAACATGATCTCGTCCTCTGTTTTGTCTCTGTAGACTTTTAACACCACCACTTTCCAAAACAAGGGCACCTGTGAAGAAACGCAAGCACATGGAAAAAGTCAAAACCGGACTCGTGAACAACAGTACACTACAGAACGAATATAAAAATCCCATTATTCACCTGTTACCCTAAATGACCTTCGAGCCAAAGTTCATTCGTGCACCCATTCATCTGTCATGTTTAATCAAAACTAGCTGGCTGCTATTAAGAAGAGAGGCGGAGCCACTGTGAATCTCCTCCCACAGGATCTGATATACTCTTGAACTTTGGACAGGCTGCTTCCAAAAGAGCATAACCGGACAGACAGACCTGTTCTGTGACGCACACTGGACGGCCTTATCTCAGTCTAGACAAAAACCAGAGGGAACGCTTCTAGAATGGTTGAAGTATATTATGCCAGCTACGAAACTATATGTAGCTATTGAAGAGTTAATTAAAGAATGCTTGTTGAATGTTTTTCCCATTCTGTTCTAGCAGATTGCTATTGAGGCTCAACGAATTCCCTGAGCACAAATTACTGGAGAGCGATTAGCAGTTTTATTACAGCCCAAGGGTAACTTTAAAGTCTTTAAGTACCTTGAAAGTGATGGCAAATCAAGTGGTACTTAGAGTGCTTATTCACTGACATAGCTGCACCTTCAACCTCACAATCAAGAAAATATTGCGTTGTTGCAATGAATAGACTTGCTATTACGTCACACATGGAAAGCAAGACAACAACCTACAATTGTGTTACACAACAGTTCTTGCTTTCTAATAATAACCCTTATCATACCTTTTTTTTTTAAACAAGATCAAATGTGGTGAAAAATCCTTACAAATTATGATGTTGTACATCGCAATGAACTGTCATTATACAGAACAAGTGTCGCTACTAATACTGCTTATTAGAGGTCCATAACCATGCGTCAACAGCTGCCTCTTCCCAACATTCCTCAGTATATATTTCTTTGTGTTGAATAGAAAAAGTTAAACAGTTTTGAATGGAGAAAGTGGATGGCAAGTACTTTTTTTTTGTTTGTTTGTTTTCATGAATATGCCTTTAAACAACGCTTTGCGCCATGAAAAATTAACACTGGTAATCTGGGTGATCTCTAAAGAAGCATTGTTATCAACTGGCAACACAAGTGACTGACTGTTGCAGACAGGACGTAGCCAAGTCAAACGACAAGAGGTTAAGAAAAGTCTCACTTTATGCAAATGAGCAGCTAATGTTGTGAGTGACAACTGATAGGAACGACGAGCGTGTCAGTGGAGCTCACACATCATCGACTTGAGTGCAGCAAGACACACCAAGTTCCAATGAGCTTCAATTGGCATTTCTGTATGGAGATTGCATGTTCTCCCAGTGTTCCGAGTGCTCTGGTTTCCCTCACAGTCCAAAGACATACGCTATAGGTGAGTTAACTAAATTGGCCCTAGAGTACGAGTGTATGGGTGTTTCCCAGTGATGGTTTGCAGCTGAAAGGGCATTTGCTGCGGAAATCATATGCTGGACTAGTTGGCGGTTCATTCCACTGTGGCCACCCCAGATAAATAAGGGACTAAGCCAAAGGAAAATAAATAAATAAAATGCTTAATGGAGATGTAAAGACGTGCATAAATGTTATTTTGCGGTTTTGTTTTAACAGACGATGTGATGATAATAATAATGGGCGTGATGGGATAGCATTAACAGACAAACCGGTGGACAAACCACATTGCAAAGTGTCTGATAAGTTTTCATTCTAGTTTTCATTCCAAATGTTTTTATGGCAAACGATCCATTAAAAATAAATATAATGAAAACACTAATAAAAAAATTAAGATAAATTAAATAAGATTTTTCTTTTGAGAATGATATTAGTTTTAACGTCAATATACGTCTACTGTGACTAATTTCTGAATTTTTGTCCAAAATATGCAGCCTTTCAATGAGGTTGGACCAGTGGTTCCCAACCTTTTTTTGTCTGAGAGCCCCTTTTCCCCCAGAAAATATTATAAGCACCCCCTTAAAATGTAATATTATTATCGCTCAAATAAGTTTGCAGTAAAAATGACAAAAAGAAATTGTTTTAAAACAAATGGTATGTTTATTACTATATTTAGATATGTTTATGCACAAATAATAGCCTAATGTAAAATAATAATAATAAGAAAACATCAGTAGACCATTAGTACCGGAAACACGCAAGCCTTTGGCCTTTAAATTAGCCCTATATTAGTTGCCAATTTTCTTTTTTACATTTCTTCTCAGTAGCTGTGATGTCCCTCATCTAATTTTGGGTGAGTGTCAATTATTTTGCCTTGCATTTGCTCAAAAAAAAAAAAAAAAAACGCGCTGGGCTTGTCGCCGTGTTGGGGATGAGTCGTCTGCAAATGTCTTATTAATTCAGCCTCATGCATTCGTTAGCAAGAACTTGGCACAGATAATGCACTGTGGCTGGGTCAGAAACCCTTTGCTTCGAGAAAATGGAATAAAACCATAGTTCAGGTAACTATCTTAGTATTTCCCGCATTTCGTGTTTCCAATATTGCTAGCACTTCGACCCCAAATGTTTGGAGCTTCCTCACCTGGGTCCAGCATGCTTGGGTCATTAGCATTAGCTGCTGAAGGCGAATCAGCGAGACTGTCTTTTTTGTGGAGGAAAAATAATAAATTTGTCTATTTTTTGGTCAGCCAGGAGATAAATTAACTAATGCAACATGATTGTTCTCCTAATTGTCCACTGCTACAATTGTTATCATTTTTTAAATATGACGCAACCCCCCCACAAAGCTCGCCGAGACTCCCTTGTGGGCCAGGACCGCCCTGTTGGGAACCACTAGCTTAGACCAACAGAGATTTAATAATATTTAATTTTTAGCAACAAAAAGATCTTCTAGAAAATAGACTTTTAAATGGAGGAACAGAAACCTCTCAGATTTCATAAAAAGTGTCTCTGTCTGAAAGATAAATTAAAATATTTTAAGTTTGAAGGATTTTAAGGGCAAAGACACAATAAAATGTACATTTTTGGGTGAATTAAATGCCAATCATATTGTTTAAATCAGTAATACCCATTCTCACATTTTTAAATTCAAAATAACAATGTACTGATATAATCAGGAAAAAAAAACTATTTACTGGATGATACGTTATAGGATGGCTTTGTGTAAACAAAAACAGAAAAAGGTGTCATTCAGAGATAATCATACTCTCCAGAGGGCTGTTTTCCATGGCTACCATACTATTAAGTTATTGAGAGCTTGTACTTAACAGAAATTAGATCAGTCTTTTGAGCTGCATTTTAGAGAGACAGTCAGCTGGGTTTCAAATGACACAAGAGTGAGCAAATAATGACAAAATTCGATTTTGGGGGTGAACTATCCCCTTAAACACACACTAAAGTCAATGTCTAAATAGGCAAAGGGTCAAAAGGAGAAATATGAAGTCCCCTGAAATCAAAGAGGATCAAAAGAGAGGGAGAGAGACAGTATTGCTCAATGTTTTCATCAGAATCTGATACATTATCTCCAATGCACTTTCACCTACATGGAGAAAAAAAGTGTTCTGCAAAGAGCTGAAATGTTCAAAAAACACAGACGTCTCAGCAGCCCCTTGAGAGATGATGTTGTGTTACAGTAATGATCCCTGATCTGCGAACACAACAGTGTTCCCGGGAGCAAGCAAAGCGGAATTAGAGACAGAAGAAAGGTGCTGTGGCAACCGATAACCATGGACATTTGCTCTGCATGAAAAATAAAGACTCATGCGCAGGTGGTGTGTCTCGCCAGATTAATTTCCACAGTTTCTGCAGGTTTACCAAGTCAAATTTAAAACTAAGACCTTTTTAGGACCATTAAGAATTAAATTTCAGACTTATACAGACTAAACACTAAGGATTGTTTCTAATGGTCTGGTTGATCTAGAAGAAAAGTCGTTTACTTTACATGTCATAGACAGAGAAAAAATTAAGACCCATTTAAAATGATTTGAGACCTACACAACATTGGAGTGAATTTAAGTCTTTATAAGGCCAATTTATTTTATTTGTATTTTTTAGGAGCCTGCAGACACTCAAGGGAACAGCCTGGAAAAATGAGACACAAAAATATACACTTACAGCCCATGGGTGAGCCTTTACTTTAAACCTGTAATCCAAAATTCTAAGAGCAATCGGGAAAAAGGAGGTGTACTAGAACAGATGAAAACAGAAATGTATGTGATTTCATGTAAAGCTGCAAAATTTAATGTGGTGAACACATTTAAATCATAAACATAAGGGCTGCACAATATATAGTTTTAGCATCGATATCGCTACATGCAATAGTCACATCGCTGGACGTCCAATGGATAATTTACCAGGTACGGCAGCTCAGAACACATGAGAATTTGAGTCATTTCAGTTAAACCAAAATAAAGAATAATAAAAAAGTTTATACATTGCTTGTATTTTTAAGGCCTGTGTAAATATTAAGAGAGTTTGAAGCATTTGGCCACAAGGAACTATTACCTTTGTAGCTTTAACAAAGACCAATTGTGTTTAATTATTTACACAATGAAGAATATACAGCTTTATTGTACATTGATTTGTATATTTGCTTTATTCGTCTCTTCTTGTAATTTGTTTAATATACTTTATGTACTCCACTCCACAAATCCTCTCAATTAATCTCAGATTATTAGTAAAGCTATGTAGTGAAAAATCAGAAAAAATCAGAAATCAGAAAAATAAATTTTTTTCCAGTGTTGTGCAGCCCTATTAAATGGCTTTTAAAATGGGCAAAAAGCGGCCAAAATTATTATTGAAGCGATATGAAAATGAATAGAATTTTTTGGATGCTTCAGATTTAAAATTTGTGAAGGTTTATTTTTCTACATTAAAGCCAGGATGAAAAACTGAAATTGCAATTGATTTGATATTGGGATATATGTGATATCTATCTAGTGCATATATATTGTGTGTATAAACAACTGACTCCTAGAACAAGAAAAACAGGACATCAATGTAGGACAGGGCTTACATTTGTTCAGTTCGAGTCATTTTACATGAGAAATATCTGAGAAAACCTGTTGTCATTATGTACACACAATAATTGAAACCACTTCACAATAAATTGATAAACAGTTTGAAGTTTAAAAATAAATATCTATAATGCAAATCTCAAAGCAGTAAAAATAATAACAACAACAACAATAATAACAGAATTTTTCAAAGGATTTGTTGCACTCTCCATAAGTGACTGGACACGCTGTTTGGCTTTAACTTTTTTTTTGTTAAGTCCATAAAAAAAAGAATAGCAAAACAGTATTTGGAAAAAGAAAGCAGTCAGGCATACAAATCAAAACAAAAACAAATAAAGTGTACATACAAAATACATTAAACATTGTAATATTCATTTCAAAAAAAAAAAAAAGGAACTGCCAGTTTTGATTTGACGATGACTTCAGGTACAAAAGGACAAACCGATATCTGAAAGGGCACGACAGCCTAATAAAGCGACTGTATGTAAACACACAAACACCCACAGGCTTTCAGAAGCAGAATGAACCACAGACTCTTGCGTTACTCAGTTTCATTGACACTCTTGGAATGTTGTCTGCTTGGGAGAGGTGCACACACGCATACCTGCCAGTGACACTCATTAGTTGACAAGTCAAGGCAGAGTTGGGAACCTCCATATAACGCACACACACACAAAAAAAGCAGTGACACCTCACTTTTCTCCCTGGAATGTGGCCTGATACTGATCTACTGTACATAGTCTACAGATATGCCCCCAGGTACACACAATATACTACCTGAGGTTCGGAAATTACCCAATAACTTCAAGCAGCTGTAGTGGTATACCCTAATATACATTATTGGATGTACTTTTGATGGGTTGTATCTAGGATCGTGACGGAATCATATTATCTTAAGATAACAGTGTTAAGCTTTTATCATGATATTCATTATCACAATATTGAGATAAGTAAAAATGGCTTTGGCAGGTATAAATCTCAAAAGAAATCTACTTTACTGACTTATGTGCATAGATTTTCAGAGTAAAACAAAGGTTTTAACAAATTAAGTAGCAAAATTATTATAAAATATGATAGCTAACATTTCACTGTAAGGTCTATTTAGTAAACATTAATGAACTTATTAACTAACATCAATACAGAAAAAAAACATTTTAAGATAGTTACTGTTTGCAAAAAAAATGTTTATATCTCCATTAAATAAATAAGTAATTACTTTTGATGGAGATTCACAGATTTTATTTTCAATTATTGATTTTTTTATTTGGAATTTGGAATTAATATTGATTTTATTCAATTCATTATGAATCATATATTTTGAATTATCATTATGAATAATGACTTCTTGCTCATTTTTCAATTCATAACGTGGTTATTTTATTGGCATGCATTTTTACGTCATTATAATTAAAATTATTGTGTCACATTCAAAAAGTGAAGCAAAATGACTTTATAGAATTTAATAAAACAACTTATTGTTAAGAAGCATTTCTATTTTCAGCCAAGTGATTCCAAAATCTTCAGTTTCAGGCCAGAGATTTAATTTCTGCTTTCTGCACCACTTCACTCACTTCAGATGGTATTGAGTTATTAAATATTAACATCACCTAACGTTAATAAATATAAATGTGGCCCAAATATGTGGTCCATTTAGCTTAAGTAACGATACAAATAAAGGCCTACAAAAACAAAAGCAAAAAAAGTTTAAAGCATTCTGTATCACTATGAAAACCACTGCGAATTTAACGATCTGCATATTCTAAAAAGGCTTTATGAAGGTTTTTAATTTAAGATATTTTTGTAAGCGCCAACGATAACAATATTGTACGTTTATTGTCATAATGTATTTAATACATGAAATTATTGAATATCAGCACACAGGCTACATAATACAACTTTTTTATAAGATTTTACCACTTGACAGTAGCTGTAATTTAGACAGTTTACACAATCTTCTCGAGAAAAAAAATAATTCAACATCAGTTAGCAGGTTAGTCAGGCAATAAAGACACTTGTTTCATATACATGTTAGTTAGTGAAAAACACATTAAAGTCTCAAGGATTGACACTTTACTTGGACGGTACAGTATAAGGAGAAAAACGTTTAAACTGATTCAATGAACGTTACAAAAAAGCAAAACGACAAAATCCAACTGTTTATTTTAAATAGGAAAGGGAGGGGGAAATGACAGATGAACAGCGCTCAAACTCAACACGACATGTTTGAACCTCTTGAACTTCTCAAACCGAAAGTCAACGCTTATCGAAAATGTTTTGATAAACGTATATTCGTCCACCTTTAAGGTGAGAAACGCTAACAAATTCAGCAGTTGACACTCTCCCAAAACAGAGCTTTGTCCTAAAATCCAGTGAGCTCCCTAGCTGGACTTCATTTTTTGAGTGTTTTGGTTTAGGTAGACAACTTATTGTTTTTCCCAGTAATCGCTATTTAACTGAAAACTGCTCTGTGTGTGTGTCAGCAGTTCAGGGGTTTTACGAGCAAAGCCGGAGACTGAAAACAGATGCTAACAAGCTAAAGCTCCAGTGTCTCGCTAACTGACAAACTTAATGACGTCTCGAGAGGTTTACGTCTGTTGAAAAGCATTGCTTGACGACTTTCATTACTGGTATAAAAGAGTCGAAAAGGCTACTCTGAAATAAGTAAGTCGGGTACCTGTGATGACTGCTGGATCTCGCTTCTCTCGAGCAGGGATTGATGTAGAGTTGATGATGCTGCTGCTGCCGCTGCTGAAAGGCTGACACATACAGCCGGAAAAGACCGATATGGGCGGATTGACTGACGCGTCTCTTGGCCAATTATATCGCGGGATTTTCGTCGCCTGACGGGTTACGTCAGAGCAAGACCATTTGTCTTGCACAATGTGTTTATGATGCAGTTTTTGTGTTTCTAAACTTACTAACACTTACTTTAATAGAACTTTTTTTGGACGAAGTGTCTTTTTTTGATATAAAAATGTGACAACAGACATTACTCTGTTACATTACTCTGTACATACCTCCCCAAGATGTACATTTTTCTGGACCAATTTTTCTGACTGCATTCAATGGAAGAGAGCATGGTTTTTACCTGAGAAATTCAGCATGTCCAACAAAATAAAAGAGATACATTTTAAGATTTTGCATAATGTATATCCTACAAATTCCCAAATTGCTAATTATTTTGATATATCTAATTTGTGTACTTTCTGCAATATACATGAAGAAATGTATTTCTACCTTATTCTGTAGTTGCACTCACGTTAAGCTTCTTTGGAGTAACATTATTTTTTATTTGTCGTCCTTATTTAAATATGATTTAAATTTGTCTAAAAAAAGATGTATTTCTGTATTTATCGGGCAATGATCATGCTTTCGGTCTTATTGTTAATTTTTTTGTGTTATACTGTATTTTTTATACACAAAAATAAGTTTCTTAAGACAATACCTAGATTTAATACTTTCATTGCTGAAATTTCATTTAATATTGACTCTCTTAAGCTTATTATTAATAATAAGAATAATAAGTTTCTTAAAGCTTATGATAATCTTTTTTTTCTTAATGATTGAGGTTTTGTAATGGTTTTGTTGTTTCGTTTGTTTTTTGTTTTTTTTCTCCCTAATTTTTTTTTGTTACTGTATTTTTCTTCAATGCAGTGATGTTATTATTCTTGTATTCAATAAAAAATAAAATTAATAAAAACACTTTCAAAGGAATGAAGTGGCTCAGCAATTAATTTTTATTTTATTAAAAAATGTACACAATCCTAAAACAATGAATAAAAATCTGTGTACTTTCCACATAACGTTCAATATATGTTACAGTTATAGGCCTACATACTGTATATTTTCAATTAGACAATATCTGCTCCTACTACACTAATTGTCAAAGGTTTAAAATAATAAGTTTAAAAAATGTTTTAATTGTTATGCTCACCAGGATGTTAAGTAAAAAAAAAAAGTGAAATAAAAATCTTTAATATTGTAATATACTTTGTATATACATATTTAAATATAAGTTATTCTAATATTACATTTTAACTGCATTTCAAAAGCTACGTTTAAAAAAAAAATGAATGAAGGTGCCACGGTGGCGCAGTTGGTAGCATGATCGCCTCACAGCAAGAAGGTCGCTGGTTCAAGCCTCGGCTGGGTCAGTTGGCATTTGCATGTTTTCCCTGTGTTGGCGTGGGTAAGCTAAATTGTCTTGTATGTGTGAATGAGAGTGTGTGGTGTTTCCCAGTGATGGGTTGCAGCAAGAAGGCTAAAACATATGCTGCGTAAAACATATGCTGGAAAAGTTGGCGGTTCATTCTGCTGTGGCAACCCCAGATTAATAAAGGGACTAAGCTAAAAAGAAAATCAGTGTTAAAAGTAATGTAATCCACATCGATTTGGATTATTATTTGTAATGTCTAAATATTTTTGGAATGTACCTCAATGCTTTAGTTATTTTATTATTTATTTTTTAATGTGTGCATAGGAAACCACCTCTCATGCTGATAAAAAGGAAGAGCCCGGCATAGCCCGGCTGTAAACAGATGTTACTTTGAGATTTTGGCCAAAATACACAGTATGATGCAACTGCTATCCAGCTAGATGAATTTGTGCTGCCTAGAGCCTAAAGTCTCCTATTCATTCATCCAGAACAGACCAGCCAACAAGCTGTCAGCAATCAAAACCTGGTGGTAGAAGCTAATTATAAACCTTTCATCAAAAACCATCAAGACGGAGTGTGTATTCTCACCCACTAATGACAAATCACCAATCTATTTCCCTCAGATTTCTGATGCATTGGTGCTCTGTTTGAATTGTAGACAAAGAAGACTGTAAGTTCTAAAAGGTTTAAAAGTAAGCCCCGTGTTCACTCTAAAAATGTACATTGTTGTACATTGCAAAAAATGCTTTTCTTACTTAGAGTTTTGCCTCGAATATCTAAAAATTATTATTTCTAATGTCCAAAAAAATCACTGTTAACGAGTTGTGTAAATTACACAGTATTTAACTGCAATATGAACTTATTTTACTGTAGGACAGTTATGCAGCATGTTACTGTATTTTAAAGTTGCACTGTGAAAGCTACTGTGTTTACAGATATATCTAGAATAGTGTAAATGCATATACAGCAAGATAAATGGTGCTGTAAATAAAAATACAGTATTTTTGCCGTCAGTGATTTACAGTAAAGTTGCTGGCGAACTGCTGCCAGTAAGTTACTTTAAATTCTGCAGGATATTATTAACAGTGTTCTCAAATCAAAAAGCATTTTCTAGACAAGCAAAAAATATTGTCTTGTTTTCAGAAATAAAATATTTTGCTTGTTTAAAGAATAAAAACTTACTTGATGTTTCTCAATTTAAGAAATTTGGGATATTTGGACTAGAAAAATCTAAGTAAAACAACTTTTTGTAGTATTTCTTTCCTCTGTTGGACACAAAACATGATATTATGGAGAAAATAATGTTATGTTGGGGGTAAATTTAAAAAAATATACTATGGAAGTACTATGGCTGTTTTTCCCCAACATTCTCCAGTTCTCTCGTGTTCAACAAAGAAAATAAACTTGAAAGAAAAGGCTTGGAACAAGTCAAGGATGAGCAAATGATGACAGAATTTCAACTTCGTGTGAACTATCCTTTTAAAATATAAATATGGAAAGTTCAACTTGATAATGATAATGAAAACAGCGCTATAAGGAATGATAACGCAGCAATAGTAAATAATAAATAATAATCAGATTCCAGTTTGCTGTAAAACCTTCATGTACTGAGAGCTGCAGAGGGCAAAACTGCAATATAATAATCTGAATGATATTGTGCAGTGATGTGGACGTCAGTTATTGCTACAGCTGTAAAGATTACAGCACAGTGGAGGAATATCACTGTAATTCATCATACTACACTGAGCGGGACAATAAAAAAAAATGTTGTAAAACGTTGGTGGAATAAATGATGGTAAAGTACATTAAAAGAAAGACACAATAAAGAGAAGATTTTCCTAATTGGAGGATGTTTTCTTTATAGTCCTAATAGTCCTCGTTTTTAAAAAACAAAAAACAACAACAACAACAATAACAACAAAACAACTAAATTTAGAAGGTTTTCCTTAAAACAAAATAATCTTGTCATTGGGGTAAGCAAAATAAATTTGTTTTTAGATTGTTGCTTACACAGTGTACACAGTATTTTAGTTGTTTTTTACTTGTTAAACTGACTTTATTTTAATGTATTATTTCTAGGAAAAAAACAATATTATTTTACCTGTCTTTAAAATGCTTGTTAATGTATGTATTTTTAGATATTTGGACTGAAAACAAGACAAAACCTCTAAGAAACACACACACGCACGCACACACACACATACATTTATTTATCAGGATTGATTTTTAAAAGAAGATTTTCATGTCATTTTTTTATCAGTGTTTCGTTTTACAGTATACTATCAGATTTCTTTATGTTTGCAGCATGCACAAGTTCACTTCAAGGACAACACCAGTTTTAAAAATTGTTCTAAATTAAATATATATCTCACAGAATATCTAACATAAAAATAGCAGACAGCACCGCTGTGAAACACTATGGTTATATAGATTCACATTATTTTTTAACTGATGAATATTAAAAACTGTGGGCTGTAATAAACAGAACAAAACTTTCTCTTCAAATATAGATCTTAGTTCAGCTGAATTGGTAAATCTTGAAATGGCTATTGCTATGGTTCAATTATTCCTGTAGCGTTTTCCCAACAGATCTCTATGAACTAAAGAGTGGGACTTGAGGATGATTACAGTAAAATGGACTCATTCATCCAGCATTACACACGCCAATTACACTCACTGATCCCACAGAACATGCCTTTGTTTCTGGGTACACAGAGAAAACAGAGTTTTATAGGTTTGTAGGTGAATCTTTCTGTCATAATCCGACAAATGTATGCAAATAAAGCATGGAAGCGAATTAGAAGCAAGACTGACAATAAACAGCCTATACAATGAATTTTATGCATAAATCCAAAGTCTTGTTTTTTCTGATTTTCCACTTTTTACTGACTAAACATTTGGCGGTGTTGTGCTTGCTTTACATGGCCGTTAGGGGGAGCTGAAGGTTAAATTAACACACAAACGTGTAGAAAGAATTGTTTTGCTCGGTGTGTCTGCTGCACACACGTTTCGAAATATTTACCCTTGTCAAGATATAGTTGCTGAAAGATTTGGTAACACTGACTAAAGTGTAAGTAGCCTATTTCCGTACACATCTAAGATTAATTAATTTAAATTCAAGATTAATTCAATTAAAAAAACAGCTGACTTATAAAAAAAATCTAAATTATTATAAATATTGTATTGCTTTTGAATATTAGTACATTTTAGTATATAAAGTAGAACTTTAGTATATTACTTGAGTTAATCTGTTGTAGTAATTATGTTGTTGATGTATTAATGCAATAGACTAGCTAATCAAATGACCCAATAAGTTTTCTAGACCTAATAGACACCAGGTGGTTACTGAAGTAAAAACCAAACTAGACCACATTTATTAAAGTTGATCAGTTCATTGTGTTTGAACTGTATCCTTTAGCATTCATTTACAAGTTGTAAATACTATGATATATAAAATACACTTCATGGTTCAAATGCACTGTAGTATTTCATATACATTTCTGAAGTATTTTTTCATTCATTCGTTCATTCATTTTATTTTCGGCTTAGTCCCTTTATTAATCTGGGGTCGCCACAGTGGAATGAACTGCCAACTTATCCAGCATACTGTATGTTTTACACAGCGGATACCCTTCCAGCTGCAACTCATCTCTGGGAAACATCCATACACACTCAACCCATGCAAAGCCAGGGAGAACATGCAAACTGCACACAGAAATGCCAACTGACCCAGCCGAGGCTCGAACCAGCGACCTTCTTGCTGTGAGGCGAACATGCTACTACACCATTGTGGCGCCCAGCATTTTTTCATGTAGTTAATAAATATTTTTATTACCAAATTGTGTTAGAAATAAGAATCTTTACTTTTGGAAAGTTGTGATTAACAACCTCGGGAGGTACATTGAATGTTATACGCCAGACCCGTGTCCATTACAAAGGACATCACATGTCAGCCCATTTATTTATCTATTTTTATTATTTTTTTGTGGTTCCTGAGCATTTAATCTAATTTAAAGCCTGCAGTCCTTGAGAGTGGACGATTGCCATCGAATCAAATCATAGTAAGGCTCGGCATGTTGTAATTTGAAAGAAATATACTGTAAAGCAGCATATCATCTTTTTACTCCAGACACAGACGTTTTTATTCAGATATATTAATATGTATGCCAGTATTTCATATATTGTATGTAAAAAATGGATATTACACTTACTAATTAAATGTTAAACTCTTTTGTAACGACAGCACGGTGGCACAGTAGGTAGTGCTGTCTTCTCACAGCAAGAAGGTTGCTGGTTCGAGCCCTGGCTGGGTCAGTTGGCATTTCTGTGTGGAGTTTGCATGTTCTCCCCGTGCTCGCTTGGGTTTCCTCCGGGTGCTCCGGTTTCCCCCACAGTCCAAAGACATGCGGTACAGGTGAATTGGGTAAGCTAAATTGTCAGTAGTGTATGTGTGTAATTGAGAATGTATGGAGGTTTCCCAGAGATTGCGGCCGGAAGGGCATCCGCTGTGTAAAACAAATGCTGGATAAGTTGGTGGTTCATTCTGCTGTGGCGACCCCAGATTAATAACGGGACTAAGCCGAAAGGAAAATGAATGAATGAATCTTTTGTAACATTGCAAGCTTTAGATCAGGATTTTTTCAAATGTCTTTGTTCATTAGGATGTACTATGGGTTCAAAAAAGTAAATCTCCAGAAATGCTGATTGAACTTGATTGAATTGCTGAAACTATTTGGTATGCAGAAATATACAGATCTTGAAGTTCTTGAGCATATATCAGATGGAAATATCTCAAATGTGGACATTATGGTGAGTGATGAGGAAGATAAAGATAAAGTTTGTTATAAACAAGATGCAATCCAAACAAAAACCTCAAAATTAAGTAAAAATGTTACAATCTTAGTTTTTGTGATTTTGCTAATACATTTCAAGAATATACCAGCAATCGTGTGTGTGTTTTTTTTTTTTGGTATAATGTTCGTGAGGTACAACTGTTCTGATCTGATGTCCTTTGAATAGGACAAAAATATATATACGTTTAAAGGTTGTTGAAATTGTATTATTATAATTTGGTCTCATTTATAACAGACTTTTACATTTTTCAGAAAGCTGGAACATAATTCGGGTCTGAAGGGCTTAATTGCAGTGCATTTTATGTAAAGTTTGTGGGCTTTCTGAAGCCCTGCTACCACAATAGGACACACGTTTGAATAAGGTTTAATAGCTGATGTCATCTGCTCCCCTTAATTTGGATGTATTTTATTTGTTTTGATATTTTTAAGCAAAAAGAGACAAGTTATTGCTTATTCATATAACTTGCCTTTTCTTTGGTGGTTAAATGGACAGAGAACAATTAAAGAAAAACTGGATGGCTGTTTTAAACACAAAAATTTGTAATTTAGCATATTTTATAAATAATAAATTCACAGTTCTAGTAGTTTATTTTAAATCAGTAGCGATGTGTAATATGTATATTTAGCGCATTTATCGCGTATGGCTATACAATCAAAGCACTTCACTATCATGAGGGGGGTCTTTCCACACCACCACCAGCGTGCAGCATCCATTTGGATGATGCGACGGCAGCTTCAGAACAAGGGCACCAGTGCGCTCACCACACTTCAGCTTTAGATGGAGTGTAGAGACAGTGAAAGAGCCTATTTAGTTGATGGGGATGATTGGGATTGGGGTTAAGAGACAGAAGAGGAACTTAGCCAGAACACCAGGGTTACACCCCTATTCTTAGAAGTGCCAGGGGATTTTAAACGACCACAAATAGGCACGACCTCCGTTTATCATCTCAGAAGAAAGATGGCAACCACTGACAGTATAGCTTCCTCCTCACTTTTACTGGGGTATTAGGACTCACACAGACAGCAGGTTGAGCACCCCCAGCTGGCCTCACTAACACCACTTCCAACAGCAACCTAGTAATCCCAAGTGGTCACCCATCCATACTGACCAGACTGAGCTTCAGAGAGAAACCGGTCTTGGGCTGCATGACATGGCTGTTACTGTGAAGTTATTGTAAATATTATAGGCAATATCAATTATTAATATTACCCAGTGGTTTCTGTTGTAAATAATGCTGTTTTTTAACTTATATATTTCTAAAAAACTAGAATGTATAATCCACAAGATGTATTTCTCATCAGACACAACCGAATAAGGATTTATGAACCAACTTTCGCCATTGTCGCCACCACAGCCATTACATGGAGACCCGAAGACTGCGGGTCCCGAAGTTTTTTCCCCTCAGACATAGAGCAACAGCAGCAGACGTCCTGTTAGTATCATTATCACAGTTATTTATAGGCCAACTATTGGACAGCAAACTAAAATACTGCTTTATATTAATTAAGCCCACCATGAAACAGAATATGTGATATCAAGCAGCACTGGGGATATATTTCTCACTGTGGGTTTTGGATTCCTCAGTCTGTGGTAAGGCGGCTGACAGCCATTACAGTCATAACAGTAAGAGAATCCCTAAACGCCTCGGCATTGCACAGATAACTGCTGTCTTACAGAAAAAAAGTATGTTCCATTTCATTAAAACAAAATGGCAATGTAAGACAAAGAAACTGATTTTCTGTTTAGACTTTTTATCCAATGTTGTTGTTTTTTTGCCTAATGTAAAGAAATTTAAACATCCATCACTGGCACACTTTATCTGATTGTGTCTGTGGATTTTAATGTTCTCAAAATGATTTTGGTATAGTTTACCCAAAATCAAAAATTTACCCACCATTTACTTTCCCTCAAACTGTTTTAAACTTTTGTGAGTTTCCTTTTTTCTGTTGGACAAAAAGGAAGATAATTTGAAGAATGTTTAAAACTGTAAGCCACTAAAATCCCCAAAATACATACTATGGAAGTTAATTGCTGGTTTCCAAAATTCTTTAAAATATATTTGAAGAAACTCAAGCAGGTTTGTGGAAGTGGATGATGAGTATAAATGATCGATGAACCATCTCTTTAAATGTTCACTTCAACAACATTTACACCAAACTGTATATGATTACATTCATATCTATATTCTAAATGTTTTAGAGGGATATGTTCAATATGTCTAAATATGTCATGATTATCACTGTAAAAAAAACTTGCTGCCTAAATGGTTTGAATATTAAGTTAAACTTTGTGTTACTAAAATATTTAGCTGAAACACGAATAACTGATTGCATGTAGTTAAAGTAGCATAAAAACATTTAAACCTCGCTTTTAGTTTATTTCTGAATTTAAAAAAGGATAAACAAAGAGCCCTCTATAAAAAAAAAACAACTACATATATACACACACACACACACACACATGTATGTGTATCGTAATTGTATGGGGTGTATCATGTGTGTGTATACGTTTAGAGTGTATCATGTATGTGTGTATATATAGAGTATATTATGAGTATATATAGAATGTATCGTATAGAGCAGGGGTGTCCAAAGTTTTTTGGCCGAGGGCCAGATGCAAAAAACAACACGTTGTCCCGGGCCAAATTTTACAATTTCACAGAAAGGCATATATATATATATATATATATATACATACATACATACATACATACATACATACATACATACATACATACATACCTACATACATA
>CAIGQQ010039592.1:3464137-3526691 GCA_903798035.1 Danio albolineatus | reverse complement strand
TCCAGGAAGATGTCCAAAATCTTTACATGCATTGACCCAGAGACTGTTTAGATGCATGTCACTGATGAGAAGATGACGGATGTTTGCTGTCTGATGACCAAAATGGCCTTAAATAGCCAGCAGGCACAAGATGTCAACATGACGTCTGATTGACGTTGTATCCTAATGTCATGGGGATGTGGCATTTTGTTTGGAAATGAAAATCAGCTTGACGTCAGAACCCAACGTCAGGCCGATGTAAATGTCCAATGTCCAACCTAAAACCAACATCTAATGATGTTACAGCTTGACGTTGTGTGAACGTTACCACTATGATGTCTTTCAGACGTTGGATTTTGGTTGCCATATCTGAATAAATGTCAGTATTTGAAAGTATTTTCAATATGATGGTGGTTTAAGATGTCGGCTCGACGTTGGATTTTGGTCACTTTCCAACACAATTTAAAATCAACCAAATATCAACGTCGCTATTGGACAACAAAGTAAGATCATCCTTAGACGCTGGATAGACATTGAATTTTGGTCACCTGACATCACAACTAAAATCTAACCTAATATAAATGTCTTATAACGTTGTGTGCTTGCTGGGCAATAACTCGTTGCATGTTACGTTTACACACACATGTACAAATTACATGCAAACGCATCAGCTTTTAACAACGTAATACTCACTACTCACTACTCTTGAGTACTTTTGAAAGGGCTACTTTTTACTCATACTTTGAGTAATATTTACAGCAGATACTTTTACTCTACTCGCACTACATTTTTAGGCAAGTAATGGTACTTTTACTTGAGTATGATTTTTCAGTACTCTTTCCACCACTGTTTATATGCGACCCTCCACCACAAAACCAGATTTCAAAATATAACCTGAAAGTTGAATAAATAAGCTTTCCATCGATGTATGGTTTGTTATGCAACCATTTGCAATTTAAACATTGAGAAAATCCTATTGAAGGATGCAAATTAAGCTCTTAGAAACCAAGCTTTTTGGCCCAGGGTCACACCTGTTTCAAAATAGTGATATTCGTCAGAAGTCGTCAGATGTTAAGAAAGTTGTTATTGCAACAGCTTAATACAGTGGGGTTACTGGCAGTAGGTCAATGTGTGTTAAATGGGCTGCTAAGTATCCTTTATAGGCAGTAAAAACGATTAAGATAAATTCCTATGTGGTCTCTGAATGGTCTCATTTGGTTGTTCTTCGGAACCAATTAAGAATATTATGGGAACGTTGTCTAGGGGTTCTTATTTTTGGGAAACAAAAACTAACATTCCCAGAATACAGGGAGTTTTTTTGCAACAAAAATAACCTAAAACATTAAAGAATTCCTAGATGACCACTAAGAACGTTCTGGGAACCCCCCAACATTTTATTTTATTATGGATCAGGATCTGAACCGGTAGTCGATTCCCAATCTTTGTTTATAGGATGCCGTGTCTTGGTGGCAGTAGTGCTCTGTGCTCGAGGCTCTCCGCCGATCATTCGTCACGGTCAGAGCCGCTATTTTGGGCGGGGAAAAAGAAACCCAACTAACACTCCAGCAGCACTCAGCAGACGAGCAGCAGCAACCCATTGCTGAAGACGAACACCGTAGAATATCTTGCAGACGAGGAGCACTGGAGAAACATCTCAATCCAAGCAATCGCATTGTCTTTTGGATTTCCCATGATTTGGATGTCGGCTGATCTGGTGTGAGGCGCTAACCAGTTCAACTTCTGTTTTTAGGGGGAGAAGGAGATACATTTCGGCTTCATTTGTGTCTTTTAAACGGAATGAATGACCAAGACAAAGGTTGACACCGGTTCCCCGACGCATTTTGTCTCGTCGAAGGAGAAGAGGCAAAAGCAGAAAATGGAGAGCAGCACCGGCGAGCAAGAACAGCCGCAGCCGCAGCACCAACCGTCTCAGCAGCCGCCGCCTGCGCCGCCGCTACAAGTTACCGAGAAAAAGAAAATACACCGGGCACCGTCTCCTGCACGACCCAAAGATGTGGCCGGCTGGTCCCTTACTAAAATCCGCGGCGGCATCGGCACGCCGACTCTGAGCGTTAAACCGGGGGCCATATATTTAGGCGGCCGCGTGTCCAGACGCAGCCCCGTTACCGGGAAAGACGCAAAAACGGAGAAGAGTAAACCGACCGGCAAACCCACATTGTCCGCGACCGGAGCTCAGAAGAGCAGCGTGAAGTCTAATAAAAGCGGCCGGAGAAAAGTTTCAGATGCCAGCATCGGATCGGATGATTTAAGCAAGGACTCCGGATGCGCACCGGGGAAACTCTCACCCACCGACAGCAGTTCCGAGCTCTCCGACTGCGCCTCCGAGGAGAATAAAGTCTCCACAGACGCGCTTAGTAGCGACACGGAGACCAGCAGCCGCGGGGGGATCGACGGCGACAAAGCGGCAGCTGAACATGGATTACTGGACAAAAGTGGTCACACCAAAACCAGCGCTGAGAAAGAGCGACTCTCGCTGGGGATGGAGACCGCAGAGGGGAGCGTGTCACCCGGGGACGAGCGCTCGCTCACCTCGATGGACAGCAGGATGCCCGCCAGCACGTCACTGGCCTTTTCAGACCTGACCGAGGAGCTGATGGACGGCATGCATGAGGAATTAGTCCGGGAGATTGAGGAACTTAGGTCGGAGAATGATTATTTAAAGGTAATATCATGGTTATAATATTGTCGTTTAAAATCAAAGCACATTTTGGGCCACATTTCACCAAAAGTTCTTTGGAAACTCATCTGGTGTTGGTGTTTTAAACAGCCAAGAATCAAAACACTGATCCAAACTGAACCAAACTTAATCTAAAAAAGGATAATTGTTTGGCATAGCTAAATCTGTAATCACTCAAAGTGAAAACACCATATCATTGTTTTATTCAAAAAAGTAGGCCTATAGTTACACTTTTAGACTGCCTTTAACTGAATTAATGAATCAAACCAAGGTCAGAAGTAAAACGACAGCTATTAGAAATTCTGTGAAATGATGAAGAGCTGTTTTTTTAAATAATAAGAACATGTTTTGAAAGATTATTCTGGTGAAAACTGACAGGAATAGCAACGTTTGTATAACTTAAGTAACCAGTGCATACTGCCTGATGTCATTAACTAGACTACATGTGTTTTTACATGCCAGTGTTTCTTCTTAAAACTGGAACTCTACTGTATTCACTCATGCTGCTGCAAGGCACATAAGATCTTTGTTTACTATTTTACGGGATTGTCTTTTGCCCGCAATTTCTATGAGTCAGTTATAAGGAAGAGATAAACAATGCTTCTTTTGTAATTTATGTTTTCGTAAGCTATCACAAGACCATGGCGAAACCAAATCTATTTCATCTGTCATGCCAGATATGAAAGCGTTAAAATTCCCAGTGTAAGTAGTGCACTGGTGTAGCCGGAGTAATGCAGCTGTTTGCACAGATGCTGCAGCAGCGCACAGCGCCCGCGCCCACTTTTCACTCCATTGTTTATCCGCGCGCTCGAGCACGTGACGCGCGCTGCAGTAGTTGACCTATATTCACTGGGAATGTGTGACAGCACGCGGTGGCCCTCCGTATCTATCAGCCTGCATATTTTTTTTACACGTTTGAGGTATAAATAGTTTATTTGGGTTTACGGCAATGTGGTTTCCGAACATGGCGCTATTATGTAAACTGTGTAGTAAAATGTTCTCGAGGAAAATAATGCAGCGTAATGATTCTCGTGCAGATGATGGTAGCGTCTCAAGTTCAAATACAAACGGTATAGTGTGTCCTAAAACAAGATGTACAGTACATACTTTTAAGTATATTACTATTGGTGTCAGTTTTGTTGTTTGCTGGGGCCATTTTAAATACCATTTTAATAGCATTTTATATTTAAATGATCATTTGTGCCCTTGGACCACAAAACCAATCATATGGGTCAATTTTAGGAAACTGAGATTCATACATCACCATCAAAGCTGAATAAATTAGCTTTCAGTTGATGTACAGTTTGTTAGTACAGGACAATATTTATCAGAGATACAACTATTTGAATATCTGGAATCTTCTAATAGTATAAACACAGATAAAAATAGCTTTAAAGTTTACAATTTAAGCTCTTAGCAATGCACATGACTAATCAAAATGGATTTTTGATATATTTACAGGAGGATACAGAATATCTTCACGGAACATGATATTCACTTAATTTTCTAAAAATTGTCCAGAATCACATTTTTTTAAAACAGATTACAAGTATTGATCTATTTGGTTATAGTAACTGTACATAGATACCTGTACTTTTTTATTTAGATTTTCAAATCATGACACAGTGAGACTAAAATATTTTTTGGACAGGCCATCTTTGTCATTTTGAACAACATTTTTTTTGCTTGTCACAAATCAGCAAAAACCATTTCCACAGTACCACACCAAGGACATAATGTAATAATAACAATACTACCACTAACTCACTTTCCTTTGATGTATTCATTCATTCATTTATTCATTCATTTTCTTGTCGGCTTAGTCCCTTTATTAACCCGGGGTCGCCACAGCGGAATGAACCTCCAACTTATCCAGCATTTGTTTTATGCAGCGGATGCCCTTCCAGCCGCAACCCATCTCTGGGAAACATCCACACAATCTTATTCACACACATACACTACGGACAATTTAGCCTACCCAATTCACCTATACCACATGTCTTTGGACTTGTGGGGGAAACCGGAGCACCGGGAGGAAACCCACGCAACCACAGGGAGAACATGCAAACTCCACACAGAAATGCCAACTGACCCAGCCGGGGTTCGAACCAGCGACCTTCTTGCTGTGAGGCGAATGTGCTACTCACTACGCCACCGTGGCGCCTCCTTTGATTTATTCCATGATATATCAGGGATCACAACAGAGGAATGAACCCCCATTTATTGCCCCACAATATTAACATAAGATAAAAACATCTTCATGAACCTGTCACAGAGTTGTCTAAAAGTTTCAAAACTAAGTTCACTGAACAAATATTTGTAATATGACAATGTCTAACAATGGTATCAAAACTTTCTTAATTTTGAAGTTGCCTAAATGTATTTTTGAACCATAAAATGATTTACATTTTGTCACATTGAAGAAAAGTCCTGAAATGTTCTTCTATTTGGCTGAAGAAAGAAAGCCATATACATCTTGGTTAGCTTGGTGAAAATAGTCACAACTATTTAAATGGGGCAGCGCAGTGGGTAGCACTGTTGCCTCACAGCAAGAAGGTTGCTGGTGCGAGCCTCGGCTGGGTCAATTGGCATTTCAGTGTGGAGTTTGCCATAGTTTGCCACCATTGGCCGTAGTGTATGAATGAGAGTATATGGGTGTTTCCCAGTGACTGGTTGCAGCTAGAAGGGCATCTGCTGTGTAAAACATATGCTGGATATCATTCCGCTGTGGCGACCCCTGATTAATAAAGGGACTAAGCCGAACAGAAAATGAATGAACGAATATTCCTTTAAATGGCTTGTCACACCACCCTTGATCAGTAGCATCATCATGACGATACTCCAGTGGGAGCCCATATTTACTTCCCAATATTTAATTCACAATGCATTGCTTGTGTGTGTGCATCAGGACGAAATGGAGGAACTTCGCTCGGAGATGCTGGAGATGAGGGACATGTACATGGAGGAGGATGTTTATCAGCTTCAGGAGCTCAGACAGCAGCTGGATCAGGCCAACAAGACATGCCGCATCCTGCAATATCGCCTGAAGAAAGCAGAGAGACGCAGCATCCGCGTGGCCCAGACGGGACAGGTGGATGGAGAGCTCATCCGCACACTGGAGCAAGACGTCAAGGTTAGAGCTATACTGTGTAACTTAGCACTTCAGCTGAGGTGAAGACACACGTACATTATTTATAACAGATACAACCCACCCCACGTATTCTTCTAGATAATTGATAGCGAGAGCTTGCCTCGCAGTTTAAACTGAAACGACCCCTTGTGAAAAAGGAGTGCACTGATTGCGTACTTGCAGTGTATTTCAAATCTTAAAAGTACATTATAAAACTGTACTTGAAGATAATACAGTATTTATGAGATAAAACTCATTGCAACTTCAGAAAGTTAACATTCATGCCTGTTTCTTAACACGTTTAAGTATACTTTTAAAGGGTCATGGAACACCAAAACACATTTTTTGGGATGTTGACAGTCATATATGTGTCCCACGCTGCCATAAACACTATTAGAACACATATATTTCGCTAAAAAATGGTGAAAATTGGTTGTTTTTGCGTTATTTCGAGCAAATTCGTTCTTCCGGTTTGAAACAATTTTTTGAAGCTGCGTCACGCCGATGAGATCCATGCGTGTATTCCAGCGTGGAGAGTGGATGTCTGTACCGGCTAGTGCATCGTGACGTCTCTAAGTGTGTGTCAATAATTCATGAGAAAGACTTGGTTTAAACCAATCAGCGCGCTCTATTGTGTATGCGGTGCAACTTCATTAATATTTATGATCGCTTTAAAGATTGTTTGTAGCTGTTGCAGTGTGCAGAGGGCAGAGAGACGCCACGCTGTGTTGCCAAAACAAGTGGAAGAAGAAGAATTGTTTGGAGACACAGGTTGTCAGAGTTGTGTTTATGTGCTGCAACAAAGGTTTTGTTTTCATTTCCCGCTATGAGAGCGCAGCTGGACTCCCACGCGTGCGCAGCAGAAATGTGTTTGTAAGGAACTTTTTTTTTTTACCCGAGAGCTTTTCGCATCTGGAAATGGTGAAATCCGGATTTGCCACTCGTCAAATCTTAGGCTTTTTTATTTCTCTCATACGCCGCGTGGTCTCAAACACTAAAACGCATTAAAAACGTTAAAAACATTAAAAACGCACTCTTAGCAGTTTCTCACATCTCGTTTGTCACGGGGGCATGCAAGAAATGTTCCTGGATTAAAGTGAAAGTGCCGTTAAAGTCAACAAATTAATAATCTGGCAAATAATTTGATTACTGACGTCCATGTAAACACAGTCACTGTCTTTCTCCTCTGCGTCTGTGTGTTTGTTGTGCCTCTGTGTGAAAATCAGCATGTGCACAAATGGAAACTCCCATTTTTATGCAAAACCTTCCCTCTTTCCCTCCCCTGACACCCCCACCTAAACCGAGCTGGACACACCCACTTTCCTGAGCTTTTCCAAACTAGAAGTGTGAAAACACCCCGCGGAGACTGGGGGGTTTCGTGGCCCTTTAAAAGTGTAGTCTACTTATTAGCTCTTACTTTTACTTTACTTTTACTTCTTACTCTTTCTATAAAGAAGCACTTTGTTGTGTTGACAACCATACTAAAATGTTCAATTGCATTTCTTCATTCATTTCTTCATTTTCTCTTAGCTTAGTCCATAAATTGTCGCCACAGTGAAATGAATCGCCAACTATTCCGGCATAGGTTTTACACAGTGGATGCCCTTCCAGCCACAACTCAGTTTGAGTACTTGGAAACATGTTAAATTTAAAATTAATATAATTTATTATTTTGTGTAAATGGGTATTTACAAGGGCGCCACGGTGGCGTAGTGGGTAGCACGATCGCCTCACAGCAAGAAGGTTGCTGGTTCGAGCCTCAGCTGGGTCAGTTGGCATTTCTGTGTGGAGTTTGCTTGTTTCCTCCGGGTGCTCCAGTTTCCCCCACAAGCCCAAAGACATGCGGTATGGGTGAATTGGGTAAGCAAAATTGTTTGTAGTGTATGAGTGTGAGCGAGTGTGTATGGATGTTTCCCAGTGATGGGTTGCAGCTGGAAGGGCATCCGCTGTGTAAAACATGCTGGATAAGTTGGCGGTTCATTGCGTGGTGGAGACCCCAGATTAATAAAGGGACTAAGCCGAAAAGAAAATGAATGCCAGTCCATTGAACAGTAAACTTTAATCATAACCAGGGCTACACTGCAGTCTATTGATTTACTTATTTACTTATGTAAATGTGTATAAACGTACATTTATTAAGTTTTTACATTAATTTCAGCAATATTACTGAATAATATGTAATATAATAATAATCATATAATATTATTATCATATAATAATAATATGCAATATGTTCAGTTTTTATTAGATATATTATATGAGACCTTGTTTACCAAAACAAGTGGTTCTGGTTGGATTGGTTCTAATTGTAAGCCTTAAATAAAAATTAACTTAGTGTTCAGTATCATGCATTTTTGGTTACTATACTCAAAGTCATTCTGAATAAATCAACAGATTTTATTTATTTATTAATATTTGACAAAATTCTGTGCAGAAATAGCAAAACATGTGAACAGTTGACTAAATAAACCCCTTGACTAAAAGACAAAATAAGTAAATACACTTAATATAGATGTATATTTGCTGCTTGTACAAACTATTATTTAAAATGAGTTTAAATAACACAATTCTGGAGACTTTTTTTAAGGGGACTTATTTTTTATGTTCAATCCACTTAAATGTGTTACATTAACATAATCAATTTGTATTGGGCCAACATGAATGATTTTTTACAGTGTACGGAATAGATATAAAGGCGTACTAAAGACTTGCAAATAAACTAATACATTTATAATGCAGTAATAAGAACTGAATGTTGAAGTGTGCTTCTTTTTCACAAGGCATTGTCTGAATCCAGCGAGCAAATTTCATAAAACATCCCATGATGTCTGCGGTCGCCTGTAAGATCATACTTTTGCCTGCATGTCATGCACAACACATGGCTGAGGACACAATACTTCCTTTCTGTGGCCTGTCAGTGAGAAGAGAAAGAGCCATGATGTCATTGCCTTGCTGTCTGTATTCCTCTTTTACATGGCTGATTTGTATACTGTAACAGAGGGAGGAAAGGGAGGGAGTGTGGTTTCCCTTGCCAAGCAAATGCTGTGGCTCTTTGTGCTACCGAGACTGACTATTCCGGCCTTTTAACAAGTAACACAGTGACATGCTTAAGTTTTACCACTCGACACAGCTGGTAAGGATCAGAGGCAGTAGCACACAATCGATGAGGGGAGAAGCACTGGAGGGGGAGGGTGGTCCTCCGAAAAACATTTCAGCCTCTGCTGAATTCTTTAACTGCTGACAGGAGTCTCCTAACACAGGGTCGATTGTCTCCCCACGCTACCGGTACAACCAGGTCAAATTACACCGATCTTCCAAGCGCTTGTGCATTCAGCTGGTTGAAGTACTCCATTGCCACCGCTGAGACAGTTACACTGTGCTTTAAAGGGATAGTTCAACCAAAAATTTATATTTACTGACAATACACCCCCCTCCAAACCTTTACGAGTTTCTTTTCTTCTGTTGAACATAAAAGAAGTTATTTTGAAGAAAGCTGGAAACCTGCAACCATTGACTTCCAGAGACAAATACGTTTGCTAACAGATTTCCAGCTTCAAATATAAAAGAAAAATAATATAAAATAAAATTCTTTTCTATTCAACAGAAGACAGTAACGCTTAAAGGTTTGAAAAAAATGTAAAGGGTGAGTAAATGATGACAGAATGTTTTTTTGGCTGTGCTAGCCTTTATAAGGAGAAATGGTATTATTTAAGTAAGTTAAAGTTAAGTTAAGTGCCACATATCAGAGATCATGTGATTTGAGCAAATTGTGACCATAATAGAGTAGGCATGGGCCGGTATAAGATTCTGATGGTATGATAACCTTGGATAAAAATTTTACGGTTTCACGATTTGATGGTATCGTGATTTCTGCTCTGAAATATATTCTTTTTAAGTGTCTGGGTAGAAAACAAAAACGTTAATTTTGATTTTGATTTTGAGTAACATTTAATATATTTTGGAGCAGTAAACATGTCAGGCTGAATAATTCAAGTGAACCACTGACTTCTGCTGTCTTCATTAGTTTAAAAAACACAGATGTCTTTACAAAACAGCATCTTTGGATAACTTTTCTGCTGGAGATATGGTTGTCCTAAAAAACTACAAAATAAATCTTACACATACCTTAGGAACTGTATAGCAGAAAATTTTGGCGGTTTTAAAACCTGGACTTTTCCGCAGTATACCTTCAAAACGGTTATCTTCCCATGACTATAATAGAGTGTATTTTATCATTTAAATGTGTTTTTAAAGCCTGTGATTGTGTAAGCTTTTGTGAGAGAATTTAAAGCATTCATACTCGAGAATATGTGATGATGTTTGTAGCTAACAAGGGTTAGTTCACCCAAAAATCTTTTGAGATCTTCCGTGATCTTCAGAATTCAAATGAAGATATTTTAGATGAAATATGAGAGCTCTTTTATCCTATAGACATTATCGGCCCTAAGACATTTTAAGTGAAAAAAATGAAAATTGTCCAACATTTGTCAAAACAGCCAACAGACACCCTTGTGCAAGCACACTTGTCCCCCCTCCCGTCTCCACTGCTGGCTCGCACTCACATTGCATTCGAGCCTGAGCACGCTTACATCATTGATGATGCGCTGTTCAGTTAAAGAAGCGCTCTTGCTCAGCACAGTGGAGATTTCTTTAGTTATATCGTTTTAGTCGTTTGGGATGCAGTAACACGTAGTCAAATATTTCGCCGAACAGATCAGCCACCTTTGATGCTTACAAACAGTCATAAAGTCCTTGTGCTGCAGGAATTAGGAGGTCTGCTGAAGGTGCAGCTGTCGTGCAGTGAAGGTTTTGCGTCTTTAATAACCTAATTTAATAATTTGTCTTTAATAATTTAATTGCGTTCATTGAACAGTAAAAATGATTAATAAATCCATATGAAACAGTCCCTCAAAAGTCACATCTCGTTTTCAGTTTTGGGCTTAGGCACGCTTCGCATTTACAATACAAGCGTACCGTGCCTGAGCCCAAGTGACGCGCGGTCTGGCATACATCTTCCAACTGGGCCAGGGCCGGCCAGCTAAACCACACCTAAGCCTGATTCAGAGCACTCACACTTCTTAAACAATCCAGGAAATGGACCTGGGCATGGTTCGGATAGGATAGTGTGAGTGCGCCCTTAAGGCTCATTTATACTTCTGCGTCAAGTGCACACGTATGCTTCGGTACAGCCTGTGCGTGGTCGAGGCTGACACGCACCTCTCAAAAAGGGTCGAAACGACATAGTGCAAGCTCTGTGATTGGTCTTCTTGGTTGCGCTGATGAGTGTGGGCAGAGGTTAGAGCCGCACGAGCCTGATGGAGTGGGTGTTTACAAGTGTCGAGTCCCGTGAAGTAGCTCTAGATGGAAACTGTTGTTTTGTGTTTACCTTATTATTGTTACAGTTATAGTTACAGTTGTTGCACCTCCGCCAGTTTGAGCCACTTGTACATTAAGGTAGCGTTCAGAAATAACAAAACACCAGCGGAGTAACTCGGCAGAGAGGAACATGAATACCTACTGCCAGCTAGCATTTCAGAAGTGTTATTGCAGAGCAGCACATACAGCATGCAGAAGTATAAATGGGCCGTGGGTCACGCAGATCACTTGGCGTAAGAAGAATAAACCAGGCTTTAGGAGACAACCCCAGACTACTAAGAGAAAACATTTTATTGAACAAAGTAGCTTTAACTTTTTTGCTGCCCAAGAGAGTTCCTGTATATTCCAAAGAGACCATGAAGTAAAGCAGAACACCCTAGAGGTTTCTTCTGCAGCCGACTGACAAGTAATTGGACATTAAATACAAAGTAAAAAACCAAAAAACTTGTGTTAATACTGGATATTGGATTTAAATGTTACCTATTTCACCCTCTTTACTATATTTAAGATAAGTCTTTTGTGTCTTCAGAATGTGTCTGTAAATTTTCAGCTCAAAACACCCACCAGACTATTTAGTATACATTTCAGAACATTAAAATTTTCTGCTTTGAACACTATGTAGCTGTTTTTGTTGTCTGTGCCTTCAATGCTAGTTTTCCCCGCCCACCGTTCCCACATGCCTGTCAGAGTGCACCTCATTCTCCACCTCGGCTGTGTCAGATAAACAGACACTCATGAAGGAAGCAGATCTCACGCAACGTTTGTGAGAAATACTACAATAAGAACTTTCCCAATGATTATTTGATGTATTTGTTGTGGATTTGCAACAATGAGTCACACACAATGTTGTTACAAAGTTCACACACAGAGACACACAGAGACACACAAAGCTATGTTATCAGATGCTCTGTATGTTGAGTAAAACCCTTGATTTGTGTGGTATTTTAACTTTAATGCCCAGCACCTGACTCTCTTATGAACTGTTTCTCGGTACTTTCCAAACTCACAAACGCTGTTCAGAGGTCAGTGATTTTCTGACCTAGAGGCTGTGCAAGATAAATACTTTTCCCCCCTTGGACTTACTGTCATGTAAGAGTTTCCCATGTTCTTCGTGCTCTTCCCATCTCGCTCTGGTCTACTGGGACAAGGGGGAGGGGATGATGTCATGGTCAGAAGGGGGGGTGGGTGAACAGGGTTGATGGAGGATCTCAATGTTTGTAAGATCCCTGCACCATTTCCTGCTCTCTGAAGCACTGGCCTCATTTCTCATCCAATGGGAGCAACTTCTCCCAGATCTGTCAGGGGAAGGACGGAAATCTGCTCCACACCTTCTCATCAGCTGCTGCGTTTTTTCAATTGGGTTCGGAGAAACACTGTAGTTTCCTCCACATCTCTGTTATCCAGACATGTGCTCATGCGAAACAACAGCTGGGAAACAGAGAGAATGATTATAGCTGTTGGTGACAGAAATGATTCTTTAGATCTCTTTATGATAAGTGAATTCTAATAACCTGTCCTAGGAGATCAAATATGAACCACTTCCATTTAAACTACGCTGTAAAAAATGCTGGGTTACACACGAGGCGTATATGTTGTCCCTACACATCATTTAAGTTAACTTAATTGTTTTTACAGATTTATGTGGATTTAAGTTGTCCCAAAACATTGTTTTCAACTAATTTTAAATAAGTATTTTGAGCAAGCAGCAAAAGTCATTTATTTTCAGTGTACAGAACTAGTTTGAGGAGTGTTTTTCTGCTTGTTGCCAGATATTTAAAATCTGATGTCATGAAGAATTGCACACCCAGTCCTAATGGATGATTTTGCCAGATGTTTATTCAAATGTCCTGCTTCAGAAATGTTTAGAAACAAACAAACAAACAAAAAAAACCTTACAGCTAAGATCATACCTGTCAACATTGGGATGTGAAAATAAGGGATCTCTGGCCACTGGTGATTCTACGGTATGGGTTGCGAATAGGGAGGATCGGCTCTTTAATGTTTATTGACACCCGTCGGAGAACGACTAAAAATATGGGACAAATACGGGAAAATACCTTTACCGGACGATAGCGGGATAGAACTGTAAAATACGGGAGAATCTCGGGAAATACGGGAGGGTTGACAGGTATGGCTAAGATATTATGTGTCTTCTCTAGAGTTGTATAAGCGACCTCAATACTTCTCAAGCTTTCAGACTGTTCAGATTAGCTATGATGTGCTACTGTGCTAAGATATTTAGCTATAAATGTTTTTATCAGATTTATCTAAAACTAAATTATGTATGCTTGGTAAATTGTATATATCTGTGGTCTTGCGTAGACCATCAATTGTCTAATTTACATAGTACTGTACATCTAAGACAGATTTAAAGAGATAATTTAGCCCAAAAACGAAATGCTGTCAAAAGTGAAATACCGATTATTTTTCCTCAGGAAAACATGAAAAGTGGTCATTGGTGATATACAGTAACACAATGGTTGTGGGTACTACCATCCCTTTAAGAGTAAAAAAAACCTACAGAAGCTAAACAAAAAAGACAGTCATGGCTCATAGTACACTGAGGTCTTATGAAGTGAAGCGGTCAGTCTAGGCATGGGCCGGCATAAGATTCTGACGGTATGATAACCTTGGATAAAAAATATACGGTTTCACAGTATGACGGTATTGTGTTTACTTCTCTAAAATATATTCTTTTTAAATGTCTGGCTAAAAAACAAAACCTTTTCCCCCTTTGAACACAATATATTTGATTCTGAGGAACATTTAAAATATTTTGGGGAAGTAAATATGTCAGGCTGAATAATGAAAGTGAATTATTGATTTGTTTCAAAAACACAGATTTCTTTACAATTTACACCAAAAAAAAACAATCTTATTCATACCTTAGGAATGGTATCGCAGAAAATTTTGGCGGTATGAAAACCTTGTCTTTTCTATACCGCAGTATACCTTGACAACGGTTATTGTCCCATGCCTAGGTCAGTCTGTACAAGAAACTATGATTGTCCGAGTATTAATTACAACATTATTTTCTTTAATCTACAGCTAAACTAAATATGCTAATAAACTAAATAAACTAATAGTAACTAAAAGGATCGGGTTTCAAAAGCACTTCAATAATCAATTGCACGTTATTATCATCAGCTCAAGAAGTTTGCGCTAGTGCCTGCAAGCGATAAAACGAAACCACTCGCGCTTTAGACGGGCTCGTGAAAAACTACGGAGCACAGGGCAGAATCTGCTCTTCTTCTAGGCTTTGTGGCTGTTCAATCAAGACTACGACAAGTTTGTCTGAGCTCGAGTCGACCATGGCTCGTTATTAAATGGATGTATTATTACGGTGTAATGCCTCGGCTGTGTATTTAAAACATGGCGGTTCCTTTGTTTTCATTCTGGCTTGTTGTAGGAGCGAGTGACGTATCTCTGTAGACCAATAGCATTCAGCTGCGTGTCTAGCTCCGCCTTTTGGTACCCTTGGTACCCTTTGCAAAGGGTGCCCAAAAAGTGGTATGGTACGGTTCGGTTTGGTACGCCTTTTGACAGTGGAAATGGCCATCAAAGCGTACCGAACCATACCGTACCGTACCACTCAGGGGAAACGAGTCATTATAGACTGCATTTACTGTAGCTCTGTAACTTCTGAGATTGTAAAATGAATTCTAGTTGCTTAAATGTGATTAATAATGGGAGAAATGCACTTTATTGTTGGACTTTTATAGAGTCGGCCAGGCTGACACTAGATTTTGGCCTACAAACACAAAATACGTCATCACTGCAGCACTGTATTTATACCCCAGCTGATGCGCAAAATTTGAAGTACATTTTGGGATTAAGAAGACCTTCATGGACTCTCCTGTGCTTATAAAAGAGCAAATGATTCACTAGTCAGAATGAGAATAATAAAGAGGAAGCAATGGTGACAGATGCTGATAAGCGAGGAAAAATATTGTTTGGTCAGTTTGGCCTTCGCCTGTTCTCCTATCAGCTCAGCAGCAGCATCCTGGAGATAAGAAGAGAGAGAAAGAGACACATAGTAATGCACAGCTCTTCATCCTGGTTCCTTCTTTTCAGCCAAACCGCTACAGGGATTCTAGGAAAACTGTCTCCAGAAGCTGCCCTCTCCCTTCATTATCATCCATGTGAGGAGTGCACATGCATAATCACCCATGTGCTGCATGCACACGTCAAAGTCAACTCAAACAGCCAGCGAGCAAGACAAAGCCTCACTTTAAGCCTAGATCTTAAGCTGAAAGGAAGCTTTAGAGGAGGCACATTTGAGATAACATGGGTCTTTTTTTTTCTAGAATAAAATATGAGAAGCAGAAGGAGCCTGTTCACACCAAGCATCAAATGAGAAAAACAATAATAGAGTTCTTTAAACTGTTCTGAATGTAGAACAACAGAAAAGTTCAGACCATTAGTATCATGATAAAGATATAGAGAGATAAAATCAATGCAATCACTTTCAGAATTACTTTTTTCCCAGCTAATAAACAATAAAACACTGATTTAACTGAGAAACAGATATCCATAAATTAGCAATTTTTCGTATTTTGTGATTCATGTTTTGATTTAGATTTCCCTCCATTTATTTATGCTTTTGAATTGCATTATTAGATCTTAATCCTTCACTTTTAACCTTGAAAAGTTTGAAAAGTGACTTTTATTAACATTTTAATAGTTTAAAGTGATATATTGTCTAGGTTGGTGTGGTAAACTATGCTACATTATATTGTATTATACCTTATATTATGGCGCCACGGTGGCCGAGTGGTTAGCACGTAAGCCTCACAGCAAGAAGCTGGTTCGATCCCCGGCTGGGCCAGTTGGCATTTCTGTGTGGAGTTTGCATGTTCTCCCCGTGGTTGCGTGGGTTTCCTCCGGGTGCTCCGGTCCAAAGTCCAAAGACATGCGGTACAGGTGAATTGGGTAAGCTAAATTGTCCGTAGTGTATGTGTGTGAATGAGAATGTATGGATGTGTTTCCCAGAGATGGGTTCTGGCTGGAAGGGCATCCGCTGCGTAAAACAAATGCTGGATAAGTTGGCGGTTCATTCCGCTGTGGCGACCCCGGATTAATAAAGGGACTAAGCCGAAAAGAAAATGAATGAATGAACATTATATTATTTCAAACTATTAAAATGTCACTAAAAGTCACTTTGTTAAACTGTAGAGTTGAATTTTCTACATCAAAAGTCAACAGAGCACAGATCAACAACCGATAATGCAATTCACAACCGTAAATAAACAGAAAACACTTGTGAACCAGGAAATATGTTCATACATTCATGCCCTTCCAGCTGCAACCCATCTCTGGAAAAACATCCACGCACGTCGCACACTCATTCACACACATACACTACAGACAATTTAGCCTACCCAATTCACCCACATGTCTTTGGACTTGTGGGGGAAACCAGAGCACCCAGAGGAAACCCACGCGACCACGGGGAGAACATGCAAACTCCACACAGAAATGCCACCTGACCCGGCCGAGGCTCGAACCAGCGACCTTCTTGCTGTGAGGTGATCGCCCTACCCCAGAAAATACAGAAACTGTTAATTAACTGATTTTTTTATTTTACAGTTTAAAGGATCTTACAGGTTGATGTGAATCACTCTGTTTAAAGATTATTTAAGATAATGACTATCTAGAAAAAAGTTTGTTTTTGCAAGGGAAAGAAAGATAAAAATTAATGGATGTTATGCAAGCCAGGCTAGCAAATTTATGTATAAAATAAAAGTACTTCTGGTATCCAGTGCTAGTTTTAGTGTGCTTTGTGTTTCCTCTTTTAAAAACACTGAGGGAATTGTTTGGTTTATTTCATCACACTACACCGAATACGGTCGCTAAATTCATTTGATTACATTAAAACATTTTAGTAGCACAATCGCCTCACAGCAAGAAGGTCGCTGGTTCGAACCCCGGCTGGGTCAGTTGGCATTTCTGTGTGGAGTTTGCATGTTCTCCCTGTGGTCACGTGGGTTTCCTCTGGGTGCTCCGGTTTCCCCCACAAGTCCAAAGACATGCGCTATAGGTGAATTGGGTAAGCTAAATTGTCCTTAGTGTATGAGTATGAATGAGTGTATCTGGATGTTTCCCAGACATGGGTTGCAGCTGCAAGGACATCCGCTGCGTAAAACATATGCTGGATAAGTTGGCGGTTCATTCCGCTGTGGCGACTCCAGGTTAATAAAGAGACTAAGCCGAAATGAAGATGAATGAATGAATGAATGAATTCACAGATCAGTTGCACTTATATGCACTGAATATAAACACATTTTGTCAACAATCTATTGATTAGTGCGTTGACACGTGGCACTACAGTGTTCATCGAGACCTGAGTTTGATTCCCGGCTTGAGGTCATATGCTGACCTTTCCCCTTTTTCTGCTCCCCACACTTTCCTGTTTATATTGTCCTATAACATTAACAGACCTGCATTTTGTGTGGGTCCCAATGCCGCAGTATATTGATGTGGACTCTATACTGCTCAGTGAGCGCTGTCTTTTAGATGAGACGTCCAACGATGTCCTGACTCTCTGTGGTCATTAAAAGTCCCTGAATGTCTTTCAAAAAAAGAATAAGCGCTTAACCCCGGCATCCTGGCCAAATTTGCCCACTGGCCTCTGTCCATCATGGCCTTCTAAGTTAACCATCCCCATTTGATAATTGGCTTGATCACTCTGTCTCCTCTCCATTAATCAGCTGGTCTGTGGTGTGCAGTCTGGTGCAATATGGCTGTCATTGTGTCATCCAGGTGGATTTTGCAAACTAGTGGTAGATGAGGAGATTCCCCCAATGTGTAAATCGCTTTGAGTGTTCAGAAAATCGCTATATAAAAGGAATTACGGGGAGTGCAGTATTATAAGGCAAATGAGTATTTTGACCACATCATCCTCTTTATGCATCTTGTCTGACATGAAAGCCTACTACCAATGAAGCATATTAGGTGATGTGCATCTCTGTATTGAGAAGGGCTGTGGTGTAATGTAATCAACACCCTATATCAGGTGTGCATAATTATTTGGCAACTTCCTTTCCTTTGGCAAAATAGGTCAAAAGAAGGACTTGACAGGCTCCGAAAAGTCAAAAATAGTGAGATCTGATAGTTTCACTGGTGAAAATAAATCATTGAAATGGGTATATATTTGTTTTTTGTTAAGTTGCCTAATAATTATGCACAGTAATAGTCACCTGCACACACAGATATCCTCCTAAAATAGCTAAACTAAAAACAAACTACAAACTACTTCCAAAAATATTCAGCTTTGATATTAACAAGTTTTTTTTGGTTGTTGTTCAATAATAAAATTAATTCTCAAAAATACGACTTGCCTAATAATTCTGCACTCCCTTTATTATTATTATTATTATTATTAAGTGAAAAAACATAAAAAATTATTAGAAATTACTAAACTAATTTTTATCATTCATAAATGTAATGCAAATATATTTATTGTTACAGTTGTAGTTATGGTGCTTGGTGTAAACGGGCCTCCAGTCTCCATTTACTTGCCCTACATTTTTCTCACTAAATATTCTGGGCTGCATTGGATTAGTGGTGTAAAAGGGTGCGCAGAGGCCATTTATGTTGACTCTGCTACTTGCTTGTCAGTTTCAAAGATAGGATTTGTAAAATTAACCCGAGTGTGATTTATGAGCGGAGGCAAAAAATGGACTGGCAGATGTGTTTGAACTTAAACGTGGTGAAACAGTGTTAATGGGTTTCTTTCAACACCACAGTATTTGGTGCCCTTGGACCGTCCTCATATGCTCGTCTGAGCTGCATGTGTGCTTAGAGGTTAACCAAAGGGCAGCTTGCTTTTTTTCTAAGAAGTGTAAGGTTGAGTTTACAGCTCTGTCGCGCAGATGCAACCAGATACAGATCTAGAGGGAAGTCATTTAAAACCGCCATTTGCACAGCAGAGAGGAGGAGCAATCCTGAAAAGCAGGATCAGAGAGGACACACACACATAATCAAAGCCAAACACAAACAAATTCCACACAGCCATTTACATAGCTGACCAAGATCTGCAGACAAACAGTCATGGTCACATGCAAAGAGACTTTGATGGGTCATTACCATCCTTTGATTTTCTGTCTTGGGTTAAATGGTGCAAATACGGCAGTGTGTTTTTCACATGAAGCTGTGCTGAGATGGTGAACAAAAGGAGCATCTAAACACACACACGCACGCACGCACGCACGCACGCACGCACGCACGCACACACACACACACACACACACACACACACACACACACACACACACGTTTATTTTTGTGAAAAGTGGGTACATTCCATAGGTTTTAATTCATTTTATACTGTTCAAACCATATATTGTATTGCCCTCACCCCAGCCTACCCCTAAACCCAACCCTCACAGGAGACTGTGTGCAGCTTTACTCTCTGGAAAAACTCATTCTTTGGGATTTATAAGCTTTTTGAGAAATGAGGACATCAGCATGAGGATGTCCTCATATTTCACCTCCTTTTTGTAATACCTGTGTCATTATACAGATTTGTGTTCTGACATGTCTCAAATGCACACACACACACACACACACACACACACACACACACACACACACACATATTATATTTAAATTTTTTATGAGGACTTCCTATAGATCAGTGGTCCTCAAACTTTTTTCACCAAGTACCACCATAATGACCAGTATTGAAATACTGTAGCATAGTAGGCGTAATTAAGCAGCTACAGGCCTGCACAGTTCAAAAACGTCGCAGATTAATTCTTAATATTATGAATATTTATTATTTTTATTATTATGTTATTATTATTTATCAGCCACTTTAAGCATTCTAAATAGTTTGAACAGAGAAATTAGATCTACTTACTGTGCATTAAAGTAGGCTTTATGTGTCAGAAAACGTGATTAAACTATACATGTCAACATTGGGATATAAAAATACGGGATACACCCTCAAGAACTGTTACAAATACAGGGAGAAAAAAAATGCATCAAATGAAACCATACATAATAAACATTAGAAAATTAAAAATAAAAGGTTTAGCCTAATATAATCACTGATCACGTCTGTGTTAACATTCCATCAAAGGGTTAAAAGTTTGTTCATTTTTTAACTTTAATTATTCAGCAACTCCTCTGCGTACCACTAGAAGTAAGCCTGCATACCACTACTGGTACACATACCACAGTTTGAGAACCACTGCTATAGTTATTTTTATACGTTACAGACTGTATATTAGGGCCCAATCCCAATTCTACCCCTTAGCCCTTTCCCTTACCCCTACCCCTCGTTTTGGGCGTTCACGTCAAGGGGTAGTGGTGTCCCAATTCTCTTTAGCTTGAAGGTGTAGGGTTAAGGGCAAGGGGTATACACCCCTTCGAACGAAGATTTTTCTGGACCACACTTAAAACGGAGGGGTAAGAAAATTTCCCGAAATACACCTGTCACAACTGAACCCGGAAGTAAGGAGATCCACAAATTAGTATTTTTTTTGTCATTATAACGATTTTTTACGACAAACAAACATATGTTTTATTATATTCATAACCGCGTTCGTCTTTTACTGTCATGCTTTAAAAAAAACAAACGCAAAAAAAACCCGCTAAATTTTGCGATCCATAATCCATAATCATAACTCCAGTACAGCGGTCCCAGAACATTCTGACACACGATGACACTGGAATACCCTGTCAGTAATGTCTAGTGGCTGGGAATGAGCTTTTACAGTGTCTGCTATAATGTTAATGTTGTTTTCGTGTGTTTACATAGATAAATATGGCCACTGTGTAAATACCCAGTATAGTTATGATCTTATTGCCACATTAGGTCATTATGATAATGTAATATATGCCTTCAGTGATTTCCTAAAAAAAAACACCAAAAAATAACACAACTGGAATAACTCCAGCAGTCGTGATCGTCTGATCTTATATGATGCAAGAGATCGCGATGACATATAATGACGTGTGCAGGTGTTGAAGTGCTGTCCCAATTTTTAGGGGTAAGTTTTGAAGCCCTTCCCCTTAACCCTCAGTTGTAGGGGCCAAGGGGAGGGGGAAGGGGTAGGGGTACAAAAATAGAAGTGGGATTGGGCCTATATGGATTAATAAGTTAACTTAAATCTGAACTGTATTCCTGAACTGCTGCTGTATTCCTGAACTGCTGCTGGAATCAGCTTCCAGAAATGATCAGATGTGCTCCAACATTAGGCACATTCAAATCAAGACTGAAAACACATCTGTTTAGCTGTGCCTTTACTGAATGAGCACTGTGCTACGTCCGACAGATCGCACTATTGTGTCTTTCTTTTCTTTTCATTCTTTTATAACTTGTCTTAACTCATTTTAATCTGTTTTTATCTGTTTTTTTATTATTTGTTTTTATTTTCTTATACTTAAATTTTATTCCTATTTATGTAAAGCACTTTGAATTGCCACTGTGTATGAAATGTGCTATATAAATAAACTTGCCTTGCCTTGCCTTGCCTAAATCGTTAGTTGTCCCAACACAAAATTGATTATGTGGAACCCAGCATTTCTACAGTGTACCGCTAAACCCAACACTCACAGGATACAGTCTGCAGGTTTACAGTTTAATTCTGTGTGACTTATGAGCCAACAAATAAATGTTCCCACAAAGACAAAACCCAAAAATGACTGGTAGTGCTATACTTGAGGGAAGACTTGGTCCCCACTACGTGATGAATACCAGAACCATACACACAAAAGTGTTTTTCCTTGTCAATCTTGAGGTGCCCATCTTTGCATGTAAATGTGACAACAGGCCGTGACATTGTCAGACAAAAGCAGGTGGGTGTCATTCAGCCTGAATGGAGGGAGGAGTGAATGCAAATAATGCGGGACCAACTGACACTTCTGGAGGTCTTATAATCAAAGCTTTTGTATGACAAACGCTGACGCCAAACTACCATAAAACCCTGGGCATATGGTTTAAAAACATATGCTATAATCTATTACACTGTAAAAAAATGGTGGGTTCCACACATTTTTTGTGTTGGGACAACATGAAGGAGTTAAGGTAGCTTATTAATTTTTACAAATGTAATTGGATTGAACAAAACAGTTAAGTTGTCATTGTGTTGTTTCAGCTCATTTTAAATAAGTAGTTTGAACAAACAGCAAAGATCATTTTTTCAGAGTATATATTGTCAAATATTTCTTGCCTTTTTGGCTTTTACAGAGAAATACTATAAAACTTGTTTTATTGTCACATTTGAAGCTGGCAAATTGTTAATATTTTAGATGTTTTTAAAATTGTGTAATTTTATAATGATTTTTTTAAATTAAAAAATATATATTATTAAAATTCAATCTTTTTGTTTATTATAATATTTACATATTATTAAATTATTTTAAATTAAAATTATTTAAATATATAGTTTATAAATTTATAATTAATGTGGTTAAAGTTTTAAGTTGTTTTTGAATATAAAATTACAAGATAATTAGCAGAAGATTAAACTGTCATTTATATGCCAAAAGAATGGAAATCTTGTTTTCCTGTACTAATTAATTGTAATTAGTATTGACACCAGTCTTTATATATTTGCCAGCAATAATTATTCAGCACTTAAAATATAATACAATATTTATTACGATCCCTTATTATTTTATTTATTTTAATAAGTACAGTTCAGAATACATAAAATGTTTCACTTTTATATGAATATTTCTGTTAGGCTGAATGATTATGGAAGATTGAAATCATTTAATTCAATTCCATGTTTTATTCTTGCAAAACATTACCACTTTAATAACACAGAATAACAGACTTAAGTAATATACTACTAATAATAATGTATTGATTTGTATTTTACACATTTTACATTAAAATAGGGATTTATTATTCTAAAAATCACTATAACACAACACCAAAACAGCCCAGTATCACTTTATCATACTGACTACAGAACAATTTTGTGAAAAAAATAAATACAATTGTAAAAATTGCACTAATCTGAAAACAGTGAAGCTACTGTAACACAACTGAAAATGTCAAACTATTAGTGTCACTGTTTAGTCAGATTCTGATGGCCTTACGGACAAGCTTAGTAACTAATTATAGCTCCTGACAAAAAAAAAAACTAAAGGAAAACTTGACAAAACAAGCCAGAGACGCTGTTGGAGTGATGAAGAAATGGAAAGAATGAGAGATGGGGGATCTGATATGAATTAGAGCGTAGTAGTGTTGGTACAGAGGGGCATTGTGGGTACCCAGCTGCACCTTGGCGGTAGTTCAGACACTCAGAGAGGAGAAAACTCACAAATGGGGACTGTGTTCCTCCTTCTACCCCCACATAGTCCCCATTTACCCCTTTCACCGACTGCTGCCCTCTCTCTTTTTTCATTCCTCTCGCACAAACCTACATCCTTCCCTTATATAGAAACATACCAACATTGTCAGTAGTGAAACATAGTCTTGTGTTGCTAAAATGCTTCATTTAACATCATTATGTGTGTGCGGTAGAGCTTGGTTTGTTTGCCCAACACCAATAATTGGCTGCTTAAAAGTGAGTGCAGCTTTACGATCAACTGCTTTTAATGAGCTCGGCACCACCTTCAAGGAGACATGGATCATAAATGTGTGAACCAAACATATTCAATAGCTGGCATATTCACAAGCTAAAAGGGGGAAAATGGGGGAATGTTTGAAGTAATTGGTTACTACTGAATGGAACTTTTCTAATTAGTGTGTACTAGCAGAACACCGGCTATTTTTAGTGTATTTGAGTATTTAATTAAATGTATTTATTATTATTATTATAATCAAGTATACTTAAATGTAATCACATGAAAGTTACTTTATTTTAAGGTAATATAATGTAATGTGTGTATTTATAGAGCATTTATTGTGTATGGCCATGCACCCAAAGTGCTTCATAATCATGGGAGGGGGTCTTTCCACAGCACCACCGGTATGCAGCATCCACTTGGATGATGCGACGGCAGCCACAGGACAACGGTGCCAGTGCGCTCACTACATACCAACTATAGGGGAGTGGAGAGACAGTGATAGAGCCAGTTCAGTGGATGGAGATGATTGGGAGGCCATAATCAGTAAAGGTTGATGAAGGGTATTTAGCCAGGACACTAGGGTTACACCCCAACTCTACAAGAAGTGACATGGGATTTTTAATGACCACAGAGAATCAGGACCTTGGTTTTATGTCTCATCCGAAAGACGGCACTCACTGACAGTATAGTGTCCCTTTCACTTTACTCACACAGACCGCAGGTTGAGCGCCTCCTGCTGGCCTCACTAACACCACTTCCAACAACAACCTAGTTTTCCCATATGGTCTCCCATCCAGGGACTGACCAGGCTCAACTGTGCTTAGCTTCAGTGAGATAAGGTATAACTTGTGATATTTATGATAAACTATTAACTGCGACTTTTGGCTCAATAAATGTCTAATTTGCTGTTTATAATATTTATATATAATAGTTTTTTTTATGGTGGGTTTAGGTATTAAGTAGGTTTAGGGGTCTAAAATGAGATCATACTGAATATGTACTTTATAAATACTAATAAACACCCAATATCTTAATAATAGGCATGTAATAAGCCTAATAAAAATAGTTAAAGTACACATGAATCAAAACTAATTGAGTTTGTTTTAGTTTTGTGGTGAACAATTCATCTGTGCATGTCATTGAGATTTTTTTTTTAATTGAAATCTGAAAAGCACTTCCTGTTTGTTTTTAGTTAAATACTCTGACCACATCTGTCTGAGGTGTTGGGCGTGATTAACATACCAAACCATGCCCCGCCAACTGTCAGTTTTGACAGAGCTATGACAACAGACAGAAAAAATGATGAGGAGAAGGTGTTTCTTAAACCCTCCTGAACCTGTTTTCTTGATCTTTCTGAATGAAATGACTACTTTACTACATCCAATCAGCTCGCAGTAGAAAAAACAAGCCACACCCACTGTTTTTTCATGATATCCGCTTTAAAGTTTGACGACACACGAATTGGCTTCCGGGTGCTCCAAGTGCTCTATCAAACTGTATGGGGAGACTCAACAAATGGTAATAATAAACATTTACAAAGCGATGTCATCACAATCGCAACACATATATCTATGCCTAAAATTCTGATGCCCAGACAGTGATTCATCTTTTATAGATGGTTGAAATATTGGTGTCAGTGATGCAGCTAGGCCAGAGACTGTCGTGTGCACCATGATTTTATATAAAAATCACTTTAATGTGTGATATGAGTAAAAATTTGTATAAATGAATATTTTCTCAGATCAAATGAGAAGCGGCTTGTACCTGGAAACAGAATTGTGTACGTCTCGACTTCGTCACAGATTCTGTTTCTCTACGAACTATGTCACAACATGAAAAACAAAACAGTCGCAGCTTCTGATTAATCTGAACACTAAAGTGTTACCATTTTTGGTTAAAACTTTATTTCGATGGTCCGTTTGAGTATAAGTAGACTCTCTACTTATTATCTGTTGATACTGACATTCAACAGACATTTAACTGACTATAAGATAGTTAGCAAGTACATGTCAACTTACACTAACCCTGTCCCTAACCCCAACCTAACAGTCGACTTATAATCTTTTGAGAAATAGTTGCAATTCAACTTAAAGTCAACAAACAGACCATCAAAATAAAGTGTGACCCCATTTTTTCTCTTGTTTTGTCTACCATCTTAACTTTTAATTTGTCTACTAAGATTGTCTTCGAAAGCAGTTTGCCTTGAGTATCTCTGGTTCACTCTATTAAACATTATTATATTCTGAACGTAAAATAGTAATGTTCACCTTGTTGTTTTAGGTGGCGAAGGACGTCTCCATCCGTCTGCACAATGAGCTGGACACTGTGGAGAAGAAGAGATCTCGTCTGGAGCAGGAGAACGAGGAACTGAGGGTGAAATTACAGGATCTGGAAGTGGCAAAGCAGGTCCTGCAAGCTGAGATGGAGAAGGCCAGAGAGGTGAGAGACTGACAATCATTACAGGCACTTTCAGGGTAATTTATAGATTTCCAGTGGGCTTTAAAATGAACTGTACATTAGAAGTATGAGGATTCATGAATTGTGCCCTCTGTGGTAAAATGCATATCTGTTCTAACAGGAAAGAAGTGTTGTGTTTTGCATGATGACACCAGTAAAAAGATGCTGCTAGGGTGGTCTGGGAGCCCACCAGGGCATTGCGATGTGACTGATAGCGGTTGTTAGAGCATTTTCTGCATGATATCGGGCATGATAGGTGGCTATTGGGTGGTCCAAGTGAAAAGATCTGTAATGTTCTTAGACTCAGATTCTTCCTTCAGTGTCTGTGGGATTGTGTTCATGGTCCACAAGGCAAAATATGAAATCCAAAGTAAATGAATCATAAGCTATTATTAATTATCAAAATTAATCTTAAATAATTCTTGCATTTAGCGATGCACCAAAATAAAAATTTGAGGTTAAAATCTAAATGGAATTTTTAGAAAGCTCATTGCCAAAAGTAAAACATAAAAATTAAAACTCATTTTAAAATAAAATGTTTGAAGAAATATATTAATATTACACTTTTGTTTTTCTAAATTTGAGTGTTTTTCAGAGTAACTAAACAAAGGTGATGTAATATTAAAGGGCACTTTGTTTAATGGGTTTATTGACATCTTTCTTTGTTGTGAAATACTGATGCGATTGCATGAGAGCTGAAACATTTCTCAAGGTCTATCTAGATCTTTTAATATAAGGTCTAATGTTCATTAAGTTTTGCCATAAAGAAAGTAGAAAAGTTGATGGGCTGTTTGAACTGGTCTGACTACACTGAGTGATCTGTCACACACAATGCAATTTCTCCAAATAATATCTCCATGCACTCATTTTTTTATTACTTGCTTGTTTAAACTACTTATTTAAAATGAAAAAACAAAACAATGTTTAAAAATATTTTGTGACAACTTAATTGTTTTATTTTCAGTCCACTTCAATTTGTAAAGTTAACTTAATCGCTTTGTGTTGGGACAACATTGTGTGGAACCCGGCATCCTTTACAGTGTGTTGTGTTTATTAAAAAGCCCCTGAAAAGATAACATGTTCTGTTTCTCAATATTTTGGTGCATCCCTAAAAATAAGCATAATGATTGAGTATTAAGCCGAGTAATATAGCTCGTAAACCTCTTTCTTAGCTGTTTCTTGACTAATAGAGGCTGCTTTCCATTCTCAAAGGCTCTTCTTTTGCTCTAATCCCTTCAAAGGTTCTACCCTTCAGAGTGAGAGATCAGAAAAGGTGAGGGGTGTAGGGGACCAACAAAACTGCTTTTTCAAACACACTTGTGTCGTTGTGCTTCATTTGCATCAAACTGAGCTTGTGCGGCAATCATTGGAGCAAAAGAAGCGTCAAATTTCTTCGCTCCTAAGAGCCTTTGAAGTGGCCAGATTTGAGTACTTTGGTTTGGAACGACCTTTCATGGTTGGCCATGATCGTTCTCACTCTGAAGTGCCCTTTCAATGATGGATCCATCTGGTTTGGAATGTAGCGATGGAATAGAAGTCACATGTGTGGCCATAAATACTGGCCATTTCGATTTTAGCCATTTTAGCTGCAGTGAGAAAACGAAGTTGATAGTAATTGCGGAAAAACGGAGTCGTTAATTAGTTCAGATTTTCCTAAAAGAGCTCCGGCGAGAGTTTCTGAATGGAAAAAGGTTTACGTTGTACTTGATTTGGTTTCGGGCAGAACTCTTAATGTTGACACTTTGGTTTAACTTGAGGTGCAATGCTTTGCTATAGTCAAAGCTCTGTGTGTGTGTGTGTGTGTTACGCTGATCTGTTGACTTTCCCTGTGTAAATGTCAGCTCTGGTTGGGTTGGATTGAGGTTGCAGGGGCGAGCACATGAATTTAGCATTAGATTTTTCTCCACTGACAGTTTAACAAGGAGGAACATAAAGCATGCTCCTTGTGTTTGGTTAATTCTCAATGTTGGCCTGCATTCTTTTGGTAATAAACGTCTCTTTGTGCTTTGTGTAATAAATGGGTGGCTGGACGGTGTGTGGTTGGCTCAGTGCTTGGTCTGTTCTCTATTAGCTACGTCTGCTGCATGATAGAAAGTGATGAAGGCATTATTGTTTGAATCAACGGTCATCACTGGTGGCTTCACTCTTTGAGAATCATTTTAAGGGTTTTGTTTAGTGCTGTGAAAGTCAGTGCTCGGATTTGCTTGGTTGCATTGCTATGGGATGCTCATAGGTTTGCTCTGCGTTCTTATTGGCTGAGAGCCCAGGGCAGAGTACATGCCACTCTCTGTTTTGAGGCCTGGATTCTTGGCACAGTGGGCATTTGTGGAACACAATGAGAGTTCATACTCAACGGATCTTTTGTAAAAGAGCCAGTCGAGACTTTTAGACAACAGATCACTTAAAGAATGGGAAGAAATGATGGGTCATCATTTTATTATCTGGTTGAATACAATTAAATACAGTGTAGTGTCATTTATTAAATAGAATACTTGATTTTGATTTTGATTTTGACAATGATGATGGCAAACAGATGTCCAACATACATGTGCTAGGTTTGTTTCTTGAATTGCTTTAATTAATATTTCTAAAATAAGGGTGGGTATCAGTTAAAATATCCAGATGCGGCTGCTTTTTCTGATTAGATGAAACTCTTGGCTAGATTTTTCACTAAATTGACATTGAATACAAATGCAAACTATTGATATTTTTAAATATCAGTACAGTGAAAAGATGATGTCACATATGCTTTTATTAAATAAGTTTTGTTTCTTCAAAGTTTAGTATTTGTTTGGGTGTTTTGTGGTACATTTTCTATCGATGTATGGTGATTCATGATGTAACTTGCTATTTTACCATCTGAAGTATGGCTTCAATACAATCACAGTCTTGTCTAGTATGGCAGATACAAAAAACATATTTTGGTTGTTAAAGTTGGTAGTATTTTTTATCTTCAAATGTAATGGGGGACAGAGCTAATTTAATTAGAGCAAAAAAAGACAATGAGTACATTTACATGGATTATCTTAATACAATTATAAGAACATTTTGCAACCAAGGCTCATTATTGATACGTACCTGTATATACATTTCTGGAGATCATGAAATACATATCAGGGGGTACATTTTTGTTTTCGCGAATCCTCCAGAGGCTGCTGTGTACACTTTTTTAGATCTAAAATTTCTCTCGTGAGTGTCATTCGTTTTTGCTGTTCACATAATTCTACCAGAGGCCGCTGTCAACTGACTGACTGACTGACTGACTGACTGACCGACCAATCCCCTCACCCATGCTCTTCCCTAAAATCCAATTGATAGTGTTTTCAAAAGCACCCATTGACCCGATCACCCCCTTCCCTAAAGCCAACTGACAGTTTTTTCAAAAGCAATCCAGAAAAAGAAAAGCCCTTACCTAATTTTTACCACGATTTCAGATCATACCATGTTCTCACCCTGTTATTCACTTGCTTATTTTTTTTCCTTTTGTTATTGTTTTACCTTTTTCTGGAACCGTTCTTAGCCGGCTCGAACCTCATTGTCGTGGTTAACTCCTTTCTGCATTTCAAGTTCGCCGGTGTACATGGGGAGCTACTAGGCAAACTGTCAACAGCTGAAAAGCCATCCACACAGAGATAATCGGTCAGCTGGAAGTGTGAAAAGAAATACCACCATAACACCCTGTAGCATTCGCTTTAAAGATGAGATGCAGCCAGGTGTAACTCTGGCTACATAATTCATGCTCTCCAAAAATGTATACGGGGGTACGTTTTCACAATGAGCATGTGTTGACATTTTGGCAATATTACAAAGTAATACAATTAAGCTCATAATTGCAGTACGAATAATTGTATTCATGAAACTTATTATGTAAATAAATCAAAACAGCGGTTAGTAACACAACCACTCTATTTTAGGGCGTACTCACACTATGTACAGTTCCCTTTAACCGGGCCAAAGCACGCTTGTCCCCCCTTCCGTCTCCCCTGACGGGCCGCGGTCACATTGCATTCGGGCCTGAGCGCGCTTACGTCATTGATGATGTGCTATTCAGTGTAAGAGAAGCGCTCTCGGAGATTTCAGTGGAGATTTCTTTATATCATTATATGGTTTCAGTGATTTGATATGCAGTGACACACAGTCAAATATTCCGCCGAACAGATCAGCCACTGCTGACGCTCATAAACAATCATGAAGTCCTCGTGCTGCAGGAATTAGGAGGTTTACTAAAGGCGCAGCTGTCGTGCAGTGAGGGATTTGCATCTTTAATAATCTAAAACAGTTTGCGTTCATTAAACAGTAAGAATGATTAATAAATCTATATGAAACAGTCCCCAAAAGTCACGTCTCCTCTTCAGTTTGGGGCTCAGGCGCGCTTTGCTCTCTCACTACAAGCGTACCGCACCAAAGCCCAAGCGAACCGGACTCAGGCACACCTCTTCCAACCGGGCCAGGGCCGGCCAACTGTAACGTGCCTGAGCCCGATTCAGAGCACTTACACTTCTAAAATTATCCGGGAAATGGGCCTGAGCACGGTTTGGATAGGATAGTGTGAGTACGCCCTTAGTCTAGAATTTGTGCTGTGAATAAGGCAAGTGAATAATAACACGTTAAGAAAAATAATCACAATTCTTAGGGAATAATATGAACAATAGGACAACTGTAAACACTGTATTATGATTAAACCCTTAATCTGATTATTGGAAATGATTTTATTATCCGTGCACATGTAAACATACAGTAGTCAATTTTCAGCAGGTCAATAGGAAGGGCAATTTTGCATGTGGGTAATTTTGCAAGCTGATGTCATCAGATTCAAATCAAAAACCTCCCTCTCTACCTTCCTGACACTAAAATAAACACTCAAAAAGAAAGCTGGCTGATTTAAAAAAAAAAATTCATTCAACCTAGATAAATCCCCACCCTAAAAGTGCTCTTTTTTCCCCTGCTGTACATACGCTTCCATCTCATTCATCCCCTCATTCATCTTTCTCAAACTCTCTCTCAATACTTGATTTAACACAGAAAAAGCATCGATCGACTCTGCAGGCTTCATGAAGTCTCTCGGGTGATTAGGTTCACATGTCTGCTGCTGGTGGGAGTGAAAGAGGGTCTGTTTGTGTGTGGGTGTGTGTGTTTATGGTCTTCTGATGGTGGTCGCTGTGTGGAGGGCCTGTTTTATAGCAACTGTTTTACAGGTGTTTAATAGGCTTCAGTTTCCAAATACACATTCACACTCATGCCTTATGTGTTGGTTTATTATTCCAAGCCAAGAGTGTCTCACAAACAGAGATCATCCGTATGACTAGTTTGTTTATTCAAAGCTCTTTCTAGACTGCTAGAGGAAGCCGTCCTATGAGGGTGACTGACCCTTTATTTATATGTTTCAGGAAGCCGATATCTTTGTTTTGCTCTGAGGGGGAAACCCTGAGAAAGGAAGGAAGTGCAGGGTCACTGGTGCTGTGTTCGTTAACTCAGAAACAAACACAAGATGAGGAACAGACAATCTTGTGTCAGGGCTATTTAAACTTTAAAAACCTTCGCTCATACTGTAGGAACAGCACACGGACATTTTCAGGCTGCTTAATTATGGTGAAAATCGATATGGCAGTCTCTGCATTACTTTGTAATATAATGCAGCGCTCACGCCCCGTTGTAATTACCGTAATTCCAAGATGACAACATGTAATGTTCAACTAAGTGCTGTTCACGTCTTTAAACTGAGGATTATTCGCTTCTATTGTGAACACCTGCAAACTGAACTCTGTGCAGCTGCAAGGAGGTTAATTTAGGATCAAATTTCTTAATTATTTATAAATTTTTGACAGGGGCAATGCACATTAATAATACAGAAATGTACAGTGTGCCAGAATTAGCCATAGGCTGTTTTGCATCTGCTGTCTCTTGACTGATGTTAAAAACATAAAACAATTAAACAATACATAATAATTACAAGTTTCAAAATACATATGGAGGCGCCACGGTGGCATAGAGGGTAGCACAATCGCCTAACAGCAAGATGGTCGCTGGTTCAAGCCTCAGCTGGGTCAATTGGCATTTCTGTGTGGAGTTTGCATGTTCTCTCGGTGGTTGCGTGGGTTTGGGTGCTCCGGATTCCCCCACAAGTCCAAAGACATGTGGTATAGGTGAATTGGGAAGGCTAAATTGTCTGTAGTGTATGTGTGTGAGTGTGTATGGATGTTTCCCAGAGATGGGTTGCAGCTGGCATTCGCTGTGTAAAATATATGCTGGATAAGTTAGCGCTTCATTTCGCTGTGGCGACCCCAGATTAATAAATGGAAAGCAGACAAGAAAATGAATGAGTGAATGAAAATACATATGGTATTTACTGTGTTTCTACAATCCATCAAGAAATTATACTAATTACTATAAAACCAACAGAACACATTCTCAGAAATAAAGGTACAAACATGACTTTTGTACTGTACAGATGGACATTAGTACCTTTGTGGTTCACATTTGTGCTTTTAAGGTTCACTTTTGTACTTTTAAGGTTCACTTTTGTACCTTTAAGGTATCGTGAGGTACACAATTGTACTTTTTAGGTATTAATATGTACCTTTAAGTAGGGATGCAACGTTATTAATTTTGGTTGTATTATTATAGTCTGAGGAGTAATTACGGTTTCATGGTTTTCACAGTTAATACACATTCATTTACTTTAAAACACTACTAGTTTAGAACATCACATAAACTTTCCAGCTGCTCAGTAACCAAATAATACAGCACTAAATAATAATAAAAAACAAACAATAGTCCGTTTCTCTTTAGACTTAAAAATAAATTTAAAAAAAAGTTTTTTAAAAATTTTACACATACAGTTGAAGTCAGAATTATTATTAGCCCCCGTTTGAATTTTTCTTTCTTTTTTAAATATTTCCCAAATGATGTTTAACAGAGCAAGCAAATTTTCACAGTATGTCTGATAATATTGTTTCTTCTTAAGAAATACTTATTTGTTTTATTTTGTCTAGAATGGAAGCAGTTTTACATTTTTTAAAACCCATTTTAAGGTCAAAATTATTAGCCCCTTTTAGCATTTTCTTTTTTTTGATAGTCTACAGAACAAACCATCGTTATACAATAAACTGCCAAATTACCCTAACCTGCCTAGTTAACCTAATTAATCTAGTTAAGCCTTAAAATGTCACTTTAAGCTGTATAGAAGTATCTTGAAAAATATCTAGTCAAATATTAATTACTGTCATCATGGCAAAGATAAAATAAATCAGTGATTAGAGATAAGTTATTAAAACTATTATGTTTAGAAATGTGTTGAAACAATCTTCTCTCCGTTAAACAGAAATTGGGGAAAAAAATAAACAGGGGGGCTAATAATTCTGACTTCCACTGTAAGTAATAATTTTACACTGAAATTAATGACTGAACAATAAATAAACAAATTGTCTAATGCAAATCTAAGCTACATGTTAGCCAAGTAATCCATTGGAAATAGCAAACTTGCGCCCACTAAAGACATGTGAACGACCCTTAGTTAATAGCCTCAGCCATAGTTAACCCTGTGTGTGTGCGTATTAGCCTCAGTGTACAAGCTTGGATCATTGAACTAGCGCACAGCTGGCATAACTTTGTTTAGACGCAGCAGTTTTGTTCTTTGCAGAAACACAGTGTTGAGAAGCCTTTACAATTAGTTAACCGTCATGCAAAATTAAAGCGCAATTAATAGTGAAACCGGTTGATCATTGCATCCTTAAGTACCTTTTAGTACCTGTTAGGAACAAAAAAGTATTTTTATCTCTGAGTGTATGGCATCTACATTGGGAAAGTCAATCACACAGATTTTTAAAAATGTTATGAAGAAACTATGACATTTTACTAGAAGTGCTGCCATTTTTTTTTGGTCATGCATCAGGTGGTGACATGGCACAACGTACAACATAATTCACATCTGAGACAGATTTACAAATGTGACATTCTGGAAAAAATGTAAACAAAGAAAACTAAAGAAGAATATTACAAACAATACAGCAGATCAACATTAAAGGAAAATTATTCTTTGAAAATGGCTGGCTAGTTTTGAGGGATTTAAAGCACTCAAGGACATTCAAAGTTATGCAAACATTTCATCAAAGGTTTGAGAGATGATTCGAGATTCAGCAGGTGGCCATGCAGCCCTGTTCTTTCAGAAGTAATGTAGTTCTGCCCTGCTGACTTACAGAGTATTGATGCTCATCATCATAGGTCAGTGAAAGCAGAGCTGTGAGCTTTTCAAAGAAAACGTTTCAGGACAGATGAGCAGTAAATAATAATAGTTCATGCATGATCCAGTGACCCTCTTGAATGTATTTGTTGTACATGTTTGTTTTTACTTTCGTTTGTATTTCAAACTGCCCTTTTCAGTTTAGTATAACACAATTCAATGAAACAGATTCATGAACACACAATGCTCAGCCATAATAAAGTGAGTGTTTCTCAAGCACTATTTTTAGATGAACGACGATAAAAAAGTATTTATAAAGTTCGGTTTTCATTGTACCCACTATTTACTTTGCTCTAAATAACACAAAGAATGACTGTTAAAGGGAGGCACAATAGTGGCTGGTTTGTGAAATCTTGAGTCTGTCTGGCAGCTGTGTTTGCTGTTTGTCTGGATTGTTCAGTCTGACCTGAACAGCAGCATCAAAGCACATGGTATAAGAGGTTTTGTGTTGATTTGTGGGAAGAATAGAGAATAATAAAAACATTCGCACATGCTTGACCTGGCTACTTTTTTTTCTTCCCAAAAACCAAGAATTTTCTTGTGAAAGAGTACATAAAAAATTCAAACTAGGGCTGGGCGACATGGCAATATACTATCTCAGTTATTATTTTTCACATTGAATGTTGACGATATATATTTCGATAAAAGTTGTTAATGCTTCCAGATAAAGTACCCATTTCAAAGAGTACCCCAACAATGACTGAAGCCACAAAAATAAGAGGGTACATCTCCAGTTTAATTTAATTCAATTTAATTGAATTTAATTTAGAGAACTACACTTTCAGATTCCCATTGATACACACGTCTGCTGTGTGATTGGCTCTTAGATCAGAAGAGAGAAGAAAAGTCCAGAGCTTATCATTGTTATTGACATAAATTTTATTGCAATTCGATTATCATTTATCGCCCCAGCCCTAGTTCAAACTAAATATTTTTTGGGAACTTAATTGCATGTTAATTACAATTAATTTGAATATGCACCATAGTTTACCTCTTATATTAAATGTTTTCGATCCATCTATAATGATTACATTTAAAAATATTCTTTAAAAGAATCATAAATGTAATATAAAAATATCTTCAAACTGCTAGTACAGTTAAAAAAATAACATAGTTTTAATATTTGATGGACACTACAAGTGTAGTATGATTAAGGGTATCACTAACGTCTTTAGTACAGTGATTACTGTTAGGGATTTGTGCAAATTTCTAGTTAAGGTTTACTAGATTTGTAAACTTATTACAAATACTCTTATAGTACTCTTATAGAGTAAGGGGTTCGTCCAAATTCCTAATTGATGAGCAATAGTACTAATTAAAAAGCCATGACTACAATAGTACTCAGTAGCATTCATTAAGTAGTCATTAGTACAGCAGTACTTGTTTGGACTAGTAAAGCCATTAGTAAAGTAGTACTCGGTCGTATTGATTAAGTTGTCATTAGCAAAGCAGTACTCTTGAGTACCTATTAAGTAGAAAATAGTAGAATTAAGTAGCCAGTAGATTAGTAGTACTCATTAAGTATCTGTAGTACTTATTAATTAGTCATTAGTACAGTGATGCTTGCTAGTACTCATTAAGTGTTCATTAGTACAGTTGTACTTGTTAGCACTCATTAAGTAGTCATTAGAACAGTAGTACTTGCTAGTACTCATTAAGTGTTCATTAGTACAGTTGTACTTTTTAGCACTCAATAAGTAGTCATTAGTGCAGTAGTACTTGTTAGTACTCATTAAGTAGTCATTAGTGCAGTAGTACTTGTTAGCGCTGATTAAGTAGTGATTAGTGCAGTAGTACTTGTTAGTACTCATTAGTACAGTAGTACTTGTTAGCACTGATTAAGTAGTCATTAGTGCAGTAGTACTTGTTAGCACTCATTAAGTAGTCATTAGTGCAGTAGTACTTGTTAGTACTCAATAAGTAGTCATTAGTGCAGTAGTACTTGCTAGTACTCATTAAGTAGTCATTAGTGCAGTAGTACTTGTTAGTACTCATTAAGTAGTCATTAGTACAGTAGTACTTGTTAGTACTCATTAAGTAGTCATTAGTGCAGTAGTAGTTGTTAGCACTGATTAAGTAGTCATTAGTGCAGTAGTACTTGTTAGTACTCATTAGGTAGTCATTAGTACAGTAGTACTTGTTAGCACTGATTAAGTAGTCATTAGTGCAGTAGTACTTGTTAGTACTCATTAAGTAGTCATTAGTGCAGTAGTACTTGTTAGTACCCATTAAGTAGTCATTAGTGCAGTAGTACTTGTTAGTACTCATTAGTAGTATTTAATAACACAGTAGTACTCGTAGTACTTCTTTAGGTAGAACATAGTAGAGTTAAATAGCCAGTAGACTGGAAGTACTCATTAAATAACCAGAGTACTTATTATTTTAATAGTTGTTAGTACGGTAGTACTTGTTGGTAAACATTAAGTGTTTATTAAAACAATAATACTCAATAGTACTTCATTGAGTAGCTTTCAATACAGTAGTACTCTGTAGAATTCATGAAGTTGTCATTAGGAAAGTAATATTCATTAGGTAGAAAAGAGTAGAATCAAGAAGCCAGTAGACTAGTAGTACTCATTAAGTATCCGTAGTACATATTAGTTAGTCATTAGTACAGTACTACTTGTTAGTACTCATTAAGTAGTCATTAGAACAGTGCTAATACTTGTTAGCACTCATTAAGTAGTCATTAGTACAGTAGTACTCAGTCGTATCGATTAAGTTGTCATTAGTAAAGTAGTACTCACTTGTACTCATTAAGTAGAACATAGTAGAATCAAGTAGCCAGTGGGCCAGTAGTACACATTAAGTAGCCATAGTACTTATTAGTACTCATTAGGTACAGTAGCACTTGTTAGTACTCATTAAGTCGTCAATAATACAGTAGTACTCTGTAGTACTTTGGGTAGAACATAGTTGAGTTAAATAGTAGACTGGAAGTACTCATTAAATAACCAGAGTACTTATTATTTATTATTTAAGTCAGGGGTGTCCAAGCTCAGTCCTGGAGGGCCAGTGTCCTGCAAAGTTTAGCTCCAATTCCAATCAGACACACCTGGGTTAGATAATCAAGCTCTTAGCAGGCTTTCTAGAAACATCTTTGCAGGTGTGTTGAGGCAAGTTGGAGCTAAAAACTGCAGGACACCAGCCCTCCAGGACCGAGTTTGGACACCCCTGATTTAAGTAGTCATTAGTACAGTAGAACTGGTTGGTAATCATTCAGTGTTTATTAATACAATAATACTCAGTAGTATGTCATTAAGTAGCCCTTAATACAGTAGTATTCATTAAGTAGTCATTAGAAAAGTTATACTCATTAGGTAGAAAAGAGTAGAATTAAGTAGCCAGTTGACCAGTAGTACTCATTAATGGCCCGTTTCCACTGAGTGGTACGGTACGGTACGGTTGCCGTTCACATGGCTTACAGAGATACGTCATTTGCTCACGCAACAAGCAGAATGAAAACAAAGGACCCGCCATGTTTAATACACAGCCAGAGAGACAATGCTCCGAAATAATATCAGCATATAATAACGAGCCATGGTCGACCCGAGCTTAAACAAACCTTGTCGTCGTCTTGAACAGCCACCATGCCGAGAGAAGAGCAGATCCTTATGGGTTACGAGCCCATAAGCGCGAGCGTTAGGTTTCGCTTCTCTCTTGTGTCCGAGTGCGCGTCAATGTTTGAAATAACAAAGTTCTTAACCTGGACTATTATAAACTGGGAATGACGGAGTTACTCTCTAACGAGAGAATAATGACGGAGAGGCTACATGTACTGGTGAAGATAAAAGATACAGATGAGAGGTTTGCACAGACGGGGCTCTATTTCGTATTGTTTTTGAACCTAAATAAGGCATACATGTCTGCTGTGTGTAGTTTTTCTGTAATTTGGTAACATCGGAGACTGTGTGGGGCTGTATGTGTTCATATATGCTGCATTTATTTATTTATTTGATATAATCGCAGACCGTAGGCTATTTCGCATCAATGATCTGCAGTTATATTCAGATCATTTTCAGTCAGTAATGACATTTTTACACCAATGTTTTTGTGTATAATAAAGCATCTGTTTTGTGAGAAGTGCTTCTCGTATGATTTTTGAACGACCCATAAAGCTTTACTGTAGACATTTCCTCGAGCGAAAATGACGTCGACAAACTTTCTGTCATACACCACGCCCACCAAAAGAGTACCCTTTTGCAGTGGAAACGCAAGCCTGATAAAGGTGACCCGTACCAACCCGTACCGTACCGTACTGTACCACTCAGTGGAAACGGGCCATAAGTAACCATAGTACTTATAGGTACTCATTAAGTAGTCATTAGTAAAGTAGTACTTGTTAGTACTCATTAATTAATGATTAACACAGCAATACTCAGTAGTACTCATTAAGTTGAAAACAGTAGATTTAGGTTTCAATTAGACCAGTAGTACTCATTAAGTAGCCGTAGTACTCATTTAGTAGTCATTAATACATTAGTACTCAGTGGTACTTCATTAAATAGCCATTTGTACGGTAGTACTTAAAAGTATTCATTGAGTCGTCATTACATCCAGGTTTTTTTTTTCTACCCAAATGTTGAGTTGAGGCATTTAGGTAATTTTTGGGGGTTATTTTCAGAGTCTTGGGTAGTTTTTGGGTTGTGCTATGTAACCCAAACTTGGGTTATTTTCTGGGTAATAATTTCTAAGACTTGAATCAATGCAACCCTAGCACCACACAGACAAATAAACCCAGCTCCTTGGGTCAAATCAACTCCCAGCAGGGGCTGACTGCAATGCCACATGTATATATTATTATTATAAATGTTTACGACCAACGCATAAATATGAATGAATTGTTTTGAATGCAGTTCACAATTTGTGTTTAGTTTTGTATGATCTCTGAGGTAAAGTGTATTTACAAAGTGTAATGTGCTGAACAAATGTAATGGAACAAAAAATGAATAAAGTTAATACAATATTCACCTGTTTGCTTTTGATGTATGATTTTAAAAGACAGCTAAAAATTACATTTGAAAATGTAACCTATTAATTAAGTCAAACTAACCTGTTATTTAAGTAGAAAATAACCAATTATTGGGTAGAAAAAACAACCCATTTTTGGGGTTAAAAATAATAACCAAATTAATTGGGTTAATTTAACCCCTGATGTGTTCTGTCCTATATTTACCCAGCAATAGGGTTAAAAACAACCCAATTTGGGTAGTTTTTAACACTGTGTTTTTTAGAGTGTACTAAAGTAGTACTCGCTAGCACTCGTTAAGTAGTCATTAGTAAAGTAGGACTCAGCAAAACTCATTAATAAGTCATTTGAACAGCAGCCTCAGAACTCAGTTGTTCACCTTCTCAATGGTACTTATTAGTATAAATAGTAATTATTTTTACTCATTAGTACAAACGAGTCACTGCTTCAGCAAACAGCACTATCATTTATTCTTTTTAAATCATATTTGTCTTGCATGACGGGACGTCCAGCCAACCCCTGGTTTTCTGTGCCACACATCCAGATATAGATACATGCTCTCTCCTTTGGGAGTGAGAGGTGATTTCATGCTCCAGTAAGGTCTGCATGAAAAATGAAACGAGCATCATAAGACACACAGGTCTGAAGCATGCAAAACTCACGTGAGCAAGCAAATCCATGCACGGACTGCAATGGTTAGACTACAGCTACGATATTAAAGATATTAGGATATTAAAATATGCTCATATTCATAGATAGGACTGTTTGACTGACATAACACACACCTGACTGCTTTTGCGCATTCATCATGTCTTCCTCTTTTCTTTTTTGAGCTGTTTAATAATTCAGAGCTATGTTAGATCGCCACACCCAGTGGGACGTGTTGGTCCAGGGGAAAAAAAGGGGATTTTTAAAAGCATCTGGAACATCGGTGCTTACATGATTTGACATCACAGTCTCAGTAGTGCAGTTTAGGTGTGAACCTTAAAACCATTATCTGCACTGATGTCACACAGAGATCTATCAACCCTCTATGTGTGTGTGTTTGTAGACATTAGACAGACAGAGAGCTTGTAATTTCCAACCAGCTTCCACTTGAGAATTACAAGACTGAACAAATGGCACAGGCAAAACAAACAATAAGAGGATGTTGGGAGGGAGGGAGTTTGCAGTGAGCTCTTTTTATGGAGCTCAGCGATATGCAGAACTGACAGACAAAGAAACACAAATATGCTGAAATGGAAATGTGTGTTTGATTGATGTCCGGACCTTCAAGTCTGATACGCACACACACACACACACACACAAGAAAACGAATATAATGCAATTGAGTGCACACACACATGCTTTAGGTTATTAGATCTGACAGTGACAATACTGCAGTGCTTGTAGGTCATTTATATCCCCATGCACACACATACAAAACACACGCACACACCTTGTGTAAAGCAACTGGCTGGTCTATTTCTGCTTTTAATGGCGGTGTAATTGTATTGTATCCTGGCTACGAACACCACACAGACTCCATTAGGTGAGCAGCATGCCGTGTATTGAGATTGTGACCGTGAAAACCAGCTGAGATCAGCTGTTTGAAAGAAGTTTAGCGTGTAGAACAAGATTAGATCTGTCAGGGTTATGGACAACACTTGTTTCCTGCTGTGACAATCTGTAGACAAGAAACGTTTTCTAGACAAGTAAATACTAACAACCTGTTTGAATATTAAACAAAACAACAACAACATTTGATTTTGTTGTTTGATGCGAGAAGCATATTGTTTGTGATAATATGGGATATTTAAAAAAAAAAAAAAAGATTTACTAAAGTTAATCTTTTTTTGAACAGAAGCTGAAGAATTATATGAAAATATGAAAGTTATTGAAATGCTTTGATCATTTTTAATAAATATGCTAATGGTGCGATCTAAGCTAATCTAATTCAATAAGACCCAGAGATTGGCCGAACTGTTTAAAAGTTGTAAAATGAGACTATGTTCAAAAAAGTGGAGTGTAAATAATATGGTAATGCACAATATTATTGTAATTTATTATTTTTTTTTTTTCATATTAGAGGCCATTCACACATCACATCCAAAAGAAAATTGAAAGCATGTGGCTCATCGCTAGGGCCAGACAGATTTCTGCACAGAATTTAGCTAAAAATCTGCGGATTTATGCTAAATGATTTTGGGAGTGTCATGACTAAAACCTTAATATATAAAATTAAAAGTAATACATTTTTAACTTATGTTTAATGTTCACAATGTGAATCCAATCAGATCCACTTTGTTTGGTAAACAAAGCAAGTCTCTCGTATAAAATTTCTACTAAAAGACAGAAAATAGTACTTTACAAACTGTATTGTAAATAAATCATAGAAATATTTTTATATTAGTCAGTATTATTACTGAAATTAATTAAAAAACTGAATAAATATACATTTACACAAGTAAATAAACAGAATCAATGATGGGCTAAAAATCGGCGGAAATCTGTGGAATTCTGCGTGCGCAGATTCCGTGTGGGCCTACTCATCGCTTACTTCAACAATTTCAGCGCACTTAGCACTAGCACTCCTGTGGCATCTGTTGTCGCTAGGCGACCATCAACCATTCTCTCAGAGAATCACAAACTCACAAACCATTGCTGCATTTTTATTTATGGAGAAAATTAAAAGCGCTGCGGTGTTTGGTGGGCGACAATGAGGCTCAATGGTTAGCACTGTCACCTTATAGCAAGAAGCTCTCTGGTTCAACTCCTGGCTGGGCCAGTTGGTATTTCTGCGTGGAGTTTGCATGTTCTCCTCGTGTTGGCGTGCTCTAGTTTCCCCCACAGTCCCCAGACATGCACTATAGGTGAATTGAATGAATAAATTGTCCATTGTGTATGCATATGGGTGTTTTCCAATACTGGGTTGCGGCTGGATGGGCATCCACTGTGTAAAATAGTTTGGAATAGTTTGCGCTGGAATATATCCGTTGGAATAGTTGGCAGTTGATTCCACAACGGCGACCTCTAAAATAGAGACTGAGGCGAAGGAAAATGAATGAATGCTGTCTTTGGGTGCATACAAAAATCAAGCTGATTCTAGTTCTAGTCACGTGACTTGCAGTGCGCTTACAGCATTCTAAAAGGTTGAGGTGTTTTTAACCAGGTGCACCTGGAAAATGCGAGCATGCCACTTACTATTTGCATGGGCAAGCAGTGTACCTCCATTGGAAATAACTTGCGCCTGCAAAAAACACAGTACATGAATGCCCTCTTAAACAATTGACATTGCTAACTTTGATATTACAATGTGCTGGTGAAGTGACTGAGCACCTCTGGAGATGTGTTTATGTCCTCATATGACCTCTGGAGATGTGTTTATGTCCTCATATGTCCTCTGGAGTCGTTTTTATGTCTGCATAGTGAAACATCAAACACTGAAAACACCACATGCATCAGGAGTACTTCTGTGTGTAATAACAGAAATTTCAATCATATGTAAAACTTGTGAGGTTCTAGTCCATCTCTCAATTTGAACTCTACAGTCATTATTTAAGCCTTAGCAACTACAGGACAAGCTCTGATAAATTATACGTAAATGTCAGTTTCTGCTTCTGATTTACTGAAATCAAAAGCCAGAAGGTGATGTGCTATGAACTTTAGATAAATAAATTGCAGGAAAAACTGAATGAATAAATGAATGAAAGAATGAATAATTAAAATAATAATAAAATATTTAACAATAGAGCTTGTGTGGAACCACAGATGTCAATTGTGTCATGTATTGTTCTAGTCTGCTGCTTTCGGCTGGAACTGAATCTGATATAATTCTATTTGCAGGGCTATGATTATGCAAAAAAAAAAATCCATATAATTCAATCAATTCAATGGTATCAAATAGGGTTGGGTACCGAAACTCTGTGCCATTATGGCACCATTACCCATGGAACCGGTATGTACCAGACCGAATCAGCATATGAATTTCAGTGCCTAATTTCGGTGTCTCTGGTGCTGCCACAAGGACATAAGAAGCATCAAGGGTTACATCAAAGGCACATATAGGTGCTCGTTGTGTCACACCATCTCTTAACATTCAATTTTGAAGAACTTTGAGGGTTATGGACACCATCTGCGATGTTAGGCGTTTGTTCTTGTTGCTTAGGAATCTCACGCAAGTAGACAACGCGTTCAGTAAGCGCATCCGGTAAGCGACTCTCTTCAGAGTTATCAACACGCATGTTCACGTTAATCAAATTTGCTTAAACAAAGCGTTCTAAAGTATGGCTATATTTTACAAGCAAGTATTCTGACACAGCAACGTGAAGCAGGCGCTTTACAAAAGTTGCGCGTAACGCCTGTTTCACGATGTCCAGCCGCAGAGTCACAGCTGGTCAATTTATGCTTGTGTAAAGGATGATGGACAAAAGTAATCAATGCATGCCCTTCTTTTACTTATTTTCATTTTGTCAGGTTCGTAGCGCAAACAGCTCCCAGGTGGAATAACTTGAGTGAACATAACAAAGCCAATAAAACTTTCTTCCTCTGCTTTAACTGCATAGCACACAGCGAGCTCACATCATCCAGCATGCGTGTCGATCTACACTACCCACAATACACTTCGTTACGGACTACAACTCCCGTAAATAGCAGTCTTAAACCGGCCACTTCTGTTTGCCCTCTCTTGCAACACTAGTGTGCAACTTAAGCAAAACTGATACTAAAGTTGTTTTAAATTTGGTTTTGTAGTTCAGCCCTTAATAAATATTTGTTGCAGTTTTTAATCGTTTAAGTTCATTTGCTTGACCATATATAAATCAGTTGATATTAACTCATGTAAAGACCTTCATCATATTATTCAGATTAAGGCAAATCACTAGATTACTAATGTCCATGTAAATGTAGTCCCAAGCCCCAACACTAGAAAAAAGCTGTTCCCTGATTTTGATGACAGCCTTTCCACAGGTTAGTAGTAAGCTAATGTAATGTTAATTGCATAATGCAAATCTTTCATTAATGCTAACAAACAAATGATCAAAAGAAATATATTAATGCAATTCAATTTAAATATATAAAATATGAATTGAAATATGCTATTTTTGTCAAATAAAAGATTTTCTAGAGTCATCCACCATAATTTTGTGGCTCAAAAGTATCGGTTTAGGCACCGTTTAGGCATCGGTATTGTTTTTAAAGTATCGATTTAGCACCGGTATCGAAATAGCCCCAAACGATACCCAACCCTAACATCAAATCACATTCAGCAATACATACATGAGTAGACTAAACTATACTGGTTTATATTTTGCGTGTTTGTTCACACCTAAATGGAGTCTGTACTCCTGTTCACTCGATTTACACACACTCAGTATAACTACTCAGTATAGCTTTTACATGATTACACAACACAAGCAGCACCTCCTGCCCTCTGATCGAATTCACCGGTCTCTTAGGTGAAGCTAATTGGTCAGATCTCAGCTCTTCCGCTCACTTCCTAATCAGATCAGTAAGCTGTTGCTTTGATTCGGTCTATGAGCAGATCTTATATAAGACATGTCTCCTCACATCCAGCGAACTTCATCTGGGTCAACCAGCAATCTTACCCATTCCTGACACACACACACACACACACACACACACACACACACACACACACACAGAAGTTCTACAGAAAAGTGAGCATGCATTGATTTATATAGAGCATGGATAACAGTGTTTGCTTCACTGCGTTTGCACTGACTAACTATCAATATTCATCAGCGTCTGTACACTTCACTGATCTGTTCAAGGGTTATTCATTAGGGCTTGTTATAAACCCGCAGACTCTTATTATTTTAGCACGTTTGAAAATGCGAACGAAATATAGATTTATAATTCATCATAAAAAGCGACGGGCTCGTTCTAGATGGAGTTGCTAAATTGCTTTTGGAGAAGCGCTCTGTGTGATTGTAGTTAGTATCTGGTGTTGTAGATGTAATAGGTTTAGAAGTGAGATTGATCAGTTAATCACTGTAGAATTACACTTTCAGCGGTTCTCTTTAGTGAAATGGTTTTATTACTGCAGCCCAGCGACCTGCGCAACCTTAGCGATGTGTTCTGTCTAGACCAATAACCTGAGGTGATACAGCTTGCAGCAATATTTACAGCAGAACACTACTGTATAGCTTACTGATTACTGCACTTTATTTCCTGTGGAAGGAGTTATTTCAATAATTTAACAACTCATTTACAGTTCTCAGATGTTGAGTTTTAGTCATACTGAGCTGCAGGTAAACAAAAATGTAGTTAGATTTTGAAATTTTGTTTTGGACTGCAGCATTTGTCATTAAATTGATGTAGATTATGATAATGTGTAATCTACTCACTTTGTTTAGAGTATATTCAAGATTAAAAAACAAACAAACTGTCTAGTCAGAATTGTTCATACCACTGGGAACTTCAGACTTCAAGTCTAGCAATTTATCTTGACTGGAAATGACATGCTTTTTCTAAAAATACTAACATCGATATACAAGAGGCATCAATGTGAGAAAAAATAAAAATAAAAAAATTTATTATATAGGCCAGAAGTATATATATATACTCTAATAATATATTTATAAATTATATAGAAATTGGGTGAATATCTACCCAAAATATGATTAATATTATTAATATTATTTATTATTTGTAATATAATATTATTTTGTACAGTATATTTTAGGGCTGTGCAATATGGACAAAATAATCATATTGCGATTTTTGGAATGAATATTGCAATTGCGATTTTATTTGCGATTTTGGCAGCTGTTTTTGCTTTTTCAAACAAGCAAACAAATCAAAACAAAACATTTCACAATGTAATAACACAGTATTAAGTTTAATAAATAAAACTGTAATAAAATTGTCTTTAAAACAGACAACATAAAATAAATGAAGATGAACTAACCTCACCTCTAGTTAAAAACATACTGTACACAGCAGTACTAACTGCTTGATAAACAAAACTGTAATACATTGTCTTAAAAACAGTCAACATGAAAAAATAAAGATGAACTAACCTCAATTCCAATCAGAACAATAAATCTAACGTAAATCAAAACCACCTATTCGGTTCTCCCGCTCAACGTTGTGCGCGGAGTGAGCTCTGATTGGTTAACATCTTTGTCCCGCTCAGCTTAGCTGTAATTGCCCGGTGTGCTGCGTCAGCTCTGATTGGTCAACATATTAAAATAATGCACACAAGAACGTGAACAATAATCTAAAAAAATTAATAGATAAAATTGCAGCATTACGTGATTTAGAAATTGCATGTGTGTTATGAAACGTTATGAAACCAATCCGTGACAATGTGCTTTTTTTTCGTGCTTTTTTTTTTGCAAATGTGATTAATTGCACAGCCCTAGTATATTCTAATCTCACATAATATTTTGTTGCCAATTTCAGATAGAGAATGTATTTAAGTTCTTCAAATTTATAGATTTTACTCTCTGTAAAATGAAATAAGTAATAAAAAAGATGTGTATGTTTTATGCAATGCTTAAAATGTATTTAATTGGTGTACTTTACCTCCTAGGGCTTAGTGGTCACATGTGGACGGCACATTTCAGCTCTTATGTCCACGATTGTATACTTTGAATGTTTTATATTTTGTTACAGACATACAGTGTCATCCTGCAACCTGTTTTGTAGCCTATGAAATGTCCCAAACACTATTTTTAACTGTCCAAAATGGGCAAAACATTTTGTTTTTAGTTTTTGATAGTCAAAACTTGTTCCAAAAATATGTGTGTGTGTGTTATTAACCACGAGTCCACATATATGGACATCGTTTTTCTCCAAAAGTACATTATATCAAAAGATAATACTTAGGTTTTATTCTAATTAGGTTCCAATAAGCCCAAATAGCAAAGAAAAATGAAAAATGCATGCAGAAAAACAGCTTGGACCTTAAGAGGTTAAAATAATATTTTTAGGGCTTATTTTTTTGTTTCATTGATAAAGAAATAAACTAAAGTTTTCCACAGGTCCTGAATAGTATTAAATTAAATTAAATTAAATTAAATTAAATTAAATTAAATTAAATTAAATTAAATTAAATTAACAGATAGCTAGATAGATAGATAGATAGATAGATAGATAGATAGATAGATAGATAGATAAATACTAACTATAAACAGGTTGTTTTCTTTCACTTGACAATACATATTTTTTACACAACAGTGCAAATATGCTGTATTGTGGGTTCATGTGTTCCCCAAAGTATTTTCTGCTTGTGCACAGCATACACACAGCAATTCTTTCCTCTTCTTTCCTTATTTCAGTCGTGATGCTGTCATACTGAATTTATTCTTTATGTTCTGTAGTCGAAGCAATTCTTTGGTATTTTGAAACGAATCCATTAAGTACTGCTAGAGGTTAAAAGTGTTTCTGCTGTTTTACGCACTACAGACTATTATCTAAGGACATTGATTAACAAGTCATTAAATGCCTCACAATCCAATTACCAAGCACTAGGATAAATAATCTGGTTGATATGTCGCAATGTAGCGACAATGCCTCTATAAAGACCATCTAAAAGCTTGACCATCACAATAATCTAATAATGATTTTCAATAGCTTTGCTAGCACATAAAACATCTCCTTCTGAGGATTAATGGTGCTTACACATCAACTGAATGTCTCAGTATGAATCTTTCTCACTCAACACTGGTTTTCTGTGTGTTCGTCACTGCTTCAGTGATCGAATTTTGGGCTCGAAATAAGTTTGAAACTAAATTTGGGAGAGCAAAGTATATGGGTAACAAACATGTTTTTCAAAACACCATTGAAGCAAAAAGTTATATTTATGTAGTTTGACTTTGAAGTCTGATATTTGAGAAAATATAAGGGGTCACTAAAGGCTTTTACACACCGGGACGCTTTTCATTTGCATTTATCATCAGCGTTTTTCGAGACATTTTTCCACATTCAAGCCCAAGCGATTTTCTCTGGCGTTCGAGCAGAAGAGTATGCAAAATCTCTCCTTGACGTTAGGTGGCGCACAGGGTGGCGCCAAGCTTCGGACACCTGCTTGTTACACAGAAGAAGAAAAGAGGAAGTTGACACGCTTGTTGTTGGTGATCGGCAAAGCATGGATGGTTCAAGTAGCAACTCTAGCGATAAAGAAATGATTATTGTTCACCAGTGCAATAAGCAGCTCCATGTTCATATCACCTCTTAGTACCTTCCTCAATGTGCGCTCGCATTGACAGTTTTGCGCTTGAGCGCCTCCAAGGGGTGTTTAGTGTAACTTCAGTGGCTGCGTACACGTGAACAAAAGTGCCAATCTGATTGGTGGAGAAGGTTTTGATGTGGCGCGTCAAAACAAAAAAACAAGCATGAGGCGTTTCTGACGAGAAAATATAAGGGGTCACTAAAAGCTCGTACACACCGGGACGCTTTTAGTTTGCATTTATCGTCAGCGTTTTTCAAGACGTTTTTCCACATTTAAGCCCAAGCGATTTTCTGATGTGTTTACATCTGCTGTTTTGCTTGTTGGTTTGCACAATCACATTGAAGACCTTTATTTAGTCACGAGGCGTTAAACGCAAGCAAAAACGTCTCGGTGTGCACAGGCCTTAACTATCAATTCTTTTTTTTTTTTTTTTTTACTAACATGTACCTTAAATATGCTATGGTGTGACATGGCAAAAATAAAAAAATGTCAGTTACAAACTGTATCAATTTCTTATGTTTTTAGAACTATATGGGTAAAAAAATATACACTTACTAAAATAGACATGTAAAATTAGCCCTGGGATATTTATTATTAATGATTTTATAATTTCGTTTTAATGTATAAGAGCTGTAATTTATTGAATTATGTTTGAGACAGTCACTCCAGAGGACGGTTTTGAAATTTTGCTCAAAAAAATATATATATATAAAATATATATATATTTTTTTACTTCAGCAGCAGTTTTTATAACAAGAGGTCTACTGAAGACATGCAACATGGGCTCATTGTGATTACGTACCCCTGTCTACATTTCTGGAGAGTGCGAATTATGTAGCCAGAGGTACATGTGGCTACATTTCATCTTTAAAAATGAACGCTACAGGGTGGTACGAAGCTGTCGACGGCTTACCTGTGTATGGACGACTTTTAAGCTGTTTGCCCAGTAGCTCGCCACATACAGTGCTGGATTAAAGGGGGACACACCAGGGCGCTTTTCCTTTGCTTTATCATCAGCGTTTTTCGCAACGTTGTTCCCCATTTAATCCCAAGCGATTTTCTCTGGCGTCGAGCAGAAGAGTATGCAAAATCTCTTCTTGACGTTAGATGGCAAGGAGTCAGTGACGTCAAGGTGGGAGCAAAGATGACCACGACAATAGGGTTCAGGTCTGGGGAAGAATGGTTCCAAAAATCAGGTAAAACAAAAGCAAAAATAAACAAATAAATGGATAAAAAAGACTGATGGTGTAATAATTCTAGAATTTTAAACTTTTTTTTTCTAGATTTTTTCTGAAAACACTATCCGAGAATAGAGAACGCGTCCTGTGAGAAATGAGATGCTGTGTTCTTCCTGATGGTCACATGACCCTCGCGCGTCTTTAACCGAAAATTATTTAAACAATACAGCATTTATACAGTGATTTATTGTTTTCCCCTGTTTCACAATATTTGATATGCATAAATACTTCAGAAATATACGCTGCACATCACAAATAAAACATTTTAAATCGAATTTCAACAAATAAACACCCTTAATGTGTTTATGCCTTTAATAAGATTTTTATGGTGATGTTTACTTTCACCATCTCGTTTAGAGAAACTCCTGAGGTAAATCAGTTATATCTCTGAACTTTAATAATAAATCTATACAAAGCGCTGCGCTTCCCACCACTTCCCACCTCCAGTCGCAATGACTTCTGGGACTTCTAGAGCGAGTTCGGTGCTCAAGTCTGCATTGCTGTGTCCTCGATATCAAGAACACATCCGGGAGCTTTCATGTGTCCTCCGTTCTTGCGGTCTTAAGTATTGGAACTGAACTTCGGCGGATGATGATGACGTTACACGAGAACACGAGGACGCAAGACCGCTGAAGAACGCATATTGAGAAACAGCCATTGAGTTGACTCAAGGGTTTGGTGTAGGGCTGTGCAATTAATCGCAATCGCAAAAAAAACGAGATTTAAGCACATGCAAATTCTTAAAATTTCTTAAATCGCATGTTAAATTAAATCGCTTAAGGCTGCAATTTTACCTATTAATTTATTTTTTGTTGTTGTGCGCATGATTTAAATATTTTAACCAATCAGAGTTGACACAGCACACCAGGCAATTACAGCTAAGCTGAGCGGGAGAAAGATGTTAACCAATCAGAGCTCACTCCGCACATGACAAAGTTGAGCGAGAGAACCGAATAGGTGGTTTTGATTTACATTTAGTTTTTATTTATTGTTATGACTGGAATTGAGGTTAGTTCATCTTTATTTCTTCATGTTGTCTGTTTTTAAGACAATTTATTACAGTTTTGTTGATCCAGCAGTGAGTGCTACTGTGTACAGTATGTGTTTAACTAGAGTTGAGGTTAGTTCATCTTCAGTTATTTTATGGTGTCTGTTTTAAAGACAATTTTACTCCAGTTTTATTCATTAAACTCAATACTATGTTATTTCATGAATACATTTAGAATGTGTGTGTGTAGCGCACTTGACAAAGCAAAAACAGCTGCCAAAATCGCAAATAAAATCGCAATCGCAATATTTGTTCCAAAAATCGCAATATGATTATTTTGTCCATATTGCACAGCCCTAGTTTGGTGCCATCTGCTTTGTCAAGATACATTTATGGCTCAAAACAGTCTGGCTCAAAAACGGGCCCTCATAAACAAAGATGGATGATAAGAAATGCTTCAGCCAATCAGCTGCCATTGAGACAAATGGGAATACTTTCTCCCAATATCATAGACCTCTCTCCAATATTCTGTGATATACAGTGCTGTTACTTGTTCATCTTTTTTCCTCGTTCGCTCTCATAGACATCACATATAGTCATTTTGGCATTTGAGAAGTTCTTCTGCTATATTCTGCAGCAAAATTGAAAAGAGAATTGAATCTGTGATGTGCTAAAGTACTGGCTGTCTGAAAATGCAAACCATTCAGATGTCTGCACAGCTACCAGTTATATCCATTTATTTTCATCATTTGTTACGCATGCGAATTGTGGAATTTGACCCATTTTGGTCTTTTCCACAGGTTCCAAAATCCTTCTCCAGCTTCAGCCTCCATCTCTGAATGCCAAATGTCTTTCTTAGTACAAATGAGAGAACAAAGTGCGCAATGAGAGGAATGCTGAGAGTGTTTTCATCCGCCAGAGCGCATGCCGGCTAGCAACCTGACACGCTAATGAGCATCAAGTGCTTGCTATTCTGTCTAACAAGCGCATGGGCTCCATGATTGAATTCCTCTGAAGGGGGAGGACGGCGTAGAAACAAAACAAAGAGCAGTTTATGTGGCTGTGGGGAGCTGGATGAGTCTTCTGTAGATGTTTTTCGCTCCCATTACGACGTTCACGCGGAAAACAAGGACAGATACTCGATCCAAAGCTTTGGTGGTATCTAGGACAGGTCAAAGACGAAGGGCCAGATTCCTTCAGGCTGATTCTAAACATGTTTTTAGCTTATAGCCTACACAGGTTTTCAGTTCACCTCTGTAGCTGTTTACATTTATGTATTTTGATACTTGTTTAAGGTATAATTATATATTTAAAATGTCAAAAACATAAATGTGCATGAAAAAAAGATACTTTCTTTGTGCTTCTTCTGACAAGTGACTCTCTTGACACGTTGAGGACTTATGAAATGTGCAAGAACATGAACTTTACTTCCATGACTTGCATTATTACCTTTATTTCACTGCCTCAGGCAAATGAGGAAGTCAAATGGGGATTTTCAGATAGTTTGTTTCTAGTTAATAAAGTAAATAAAGGATTCACCAATTCTTTGGAATAATTGAGTAATACATAAAAAAATGATAAAAAATATAAAAACAAATATTCAGTTCTATTATTGTCATTAAATAATAATGTTAAATATGAATGTATAAAGCATAAAATGTTTATATGAGCCATAAATAATAGAGGTGTCAAAATGATAAATACTTCGGTGCACCGTGATGCAGATGCGGACAATCTGGTATCGGTTCAGTTATAGATCATATCTGGTTCCCTCTCAGGGAACTCAACGCTGCGTCTCTATTAGGAGACACTATGGGATACAATCCCTCTCTTATAACCTCCTGAAGCACAGGTGAAATCAATCCAATTTAATTGGCGGGACGTACCGTGTGTGACATCAGACCGGGAGGTATAAAAGCACCACGGAAGCAAACAACTTCAGCTTTTTCTCTCTTCACTCAGACGCATGAGTCTTTTCCTCCTATTTACAAGCACTGATAAGGCACTACGATAAGACATGAGACTGACTTACACACACACATGCTCTCTTTGGCATCACTATTTAAAATAATAGGCTATTAGAGAAATAACATTTAAATCCTGTCAGAATATGCAGGATTTGTGTGTGTATGCGCACACACACATGCTCTCTTTAGCATGACTATTAAAAATAATAGGCTATTAGAGAAATAACATTTAAATCCTGTCAGAATATGCAGGATTTGTGTGTGTATGCGCAGTGTATTTATCCAAAGTCATGTACAATCAGTCCTCCAGAGGAGTGCTTGTGCTACGATAAGACTGGTTTACACCCACACACACACACACATGCTCTCTTTAGCATCACTATTAAAAATAATAGGCTACTAGAGAAATAACATTTAAATCCTCTCAGGACATGCAGGATTTGTGTGTATGTGCACAGTGTATTTGTCCAAGGGCATGTAGAATCAACAGGAGTGTTTGTGCTCGTTTTATAAAAGCCCTAGTGAGTGCTGTGGAATCAGCTGGATTCTGTCTAAACACAGACCCGGCAAAAGAGTGTTTCCCGCGGCTCATTTCCGCTCGCGCTGCGGCCGAGTGGCACATGATTTCGCGGGGATCGAAGCTCGATCTGAGGGGGAAGAAGGAGACAAAACTCGAGGGTTTTCTTCTCCTCTTTGTCCTCCAGATCGGCGTCCTTTCAGCGCGAGTCGGATGTTTACCCTTTTCCTCTCGCGCTGTGGGATTGCGGCTCCGCCTCTGCTTCCGAGGGAGTCAGAGTATGGAAGGCCATTGGGTCCAAATGAGTTCTCCCCCTCATTACGCCCCGAATATGATAAACTGGCTGAGATTAAGCCTGTGTTGCTTAAATTAATCCACTATACAACATATTATGATATAATGTGACATGTTATAATATAAAATATAATAACAAGAATAGTAGTAATAATGATAGTAATTATTATTATTATTATTATTATTATAAATGAAGGGGTCTGCTTTTTAATGAGGACCTGCACAGGGGAGTATTAGCCTGGAGCAGGTCGGACACAGCCTGTGTGATTAGCCATTTATTCATCTATGGTTTAGATTCACACTGTTGCAGTATGATGCCTCATATCAAAGGAAATATCATCGACAAAGACCCTGCTTTGCCATCAAAGCCTGTGAAAAAATATAAACATCAGCTTGTCTGGTAAAGCGTTTGTGGCGACAGTCAACTGGTTCGTTGTTGGCATAATGTTATACAATCATACCAAATAGACTGTCCGAAGGATGTCTATGGGACGGGCGAGGCCCGCTAAGCTCTTACGGGAGCTTCCTTCCCTAAGAAGCCATTCTTCTGGGGTGGCTAGGCGGACCAGCCCCGGCCACAAGCCAGTTTATCCGCTCAGCATTGTGTTGGGCAGAGGAGAGCGTTGCATCTATTCAGCCCCCCTCCCAAAAAATGTTGGGGTGGCAAGCAGCGCCCTCAGGAGACAAAGTCCGTCACGTACCGTGGCCAAGAACCATTGTCGTGAAACGGCCATCGTCTCCGAAGAATTTCTTAATACTAGAACTTCTTCGGGCAGCCCCTGCGAGGAGCAAAGGCCGCCTCCTCGTGCCCCACAGGGGGTCCATCCGCCAACCCTCCCACCGCTGGTGCCTCAGGGCGCGGAGACCCCCGGTGTTGTCCACCAGCGTTTTATCCCAAAGTGGTGGCACTAGTGGACTCACCCCCTCTACGAAGGGTTCAAGAGCAGTTAACTTGGTGGCCTCCTGTCGTGAGTTCACTTCAGTGCCTAGAGTTAGCTACTTAGGGGAGCATAGAGGCCAGTCTTGAGGGACTGGTACCCTTGTGGAATTTCTGGCAGAGTGGGAGCGACTGCCAAAGGTTTCGCAGTAGGGTCCTGCTTACCTTTAGAAGGAGCTATAGAATACAGTTTGGTTCACACTCCTCTTGCTTCAATAATGTGGTTTACATATTTAGTGAAGTTAAAAGCAGGCTTTAGTTATGGAACAGGAAATAGACTCCCTTCTGAGGAAGGAAGTCATAGAACAGATCCTCCTCCAGACATGGAGTCAGGACTTTCATATTACTTCATTGTTCCAAGGAAGGATGAAGGGTTATATCCTATAATAAAGAGCTAAATTGCTCAGAACAAACGCTGAAGTTCAAAACAATGAATCTCAGCACCATTGTAACAAATACAGTCTGAGGGCTGGTTTGTCACATCCATCCTTCAAAGTCACAGGAAGTTCCTGAGCTTCGCCTTCAGGGGCAAGGTGTACAGGGTTCTTCCATTTTGTCTGACATTCTCACCCCACACGTTCACCAAAGTAGTTAACGCGTCATGGTTTTCGCTTCGGCTACAAGGGATTCGTATTCTCAATTTTCTCGATGACTGGCTAATTTTTAGTCCAGTCTAGGGAGGTAGCAATTTAACATCAAGGTGTTGTTCTTGCTTACATAGAGAAGTTGGGGTTGCAGCTAATCCTAAAGAAAGTGTTATTGTGCCAGTCCCTGTTGAGACTGAAGTTGGCAGACACTTGTTTGGTGTATTATGGGACTCCACGATGATGTTCGTGTGTCTATTCCCCTACTCAAATACAGTTAATCCGGATGGCCGTAAAGAGTGTCAGGATGGGCCTAGATATCACTGTCAAACAGTTTCAGAGGGCAGCCACCAACATAGTTGGGTCTGCTACACATGAGATTGCTGCAGTGGTGGCTCAAATCCAGGGATTTCTGCATGATCAAAGCCTTGTGGCATTATCTACAAGCTTTATCGATATAGTAACAGCCCTGGTTTCTGTCCCAAAGCCCTACATTGGGAGTAATCTCTCAGCGCATGGCTCTGATCTCAGATGCCTCTTGTGAGGGTTGGGGAGTGACCCTAAGGTGCCTTCCTCACATTGGGACAATGGAGGGACCATCATCTCCACATGCATATCAATTGCTGGGAGATGTTAGCAGTGTTTCAGGGTCTGAAACATTTGCTTCCCTCAAGTAAGAGGTCACCATGTGTTAGTGAAAACCGACTACACATCGGTGGTCTTTTTACATCTACCATCAGGGGGTCTGAATTTGCCCCCTCTGTGCAGGTGGGCAGAGCAGATCCTTCTGTGGGCTCAGGAGAAGCTGCACTCACTGTAGGCAGCTTGCATCTCAGGCCCAGGAATGTAGGAGCAGACCTCCTGTTGAGGCAGGGGTTGGCGCCGGGGGATGGCAACTGCACCCATAAGTGGTGGCGGCCATTTGACAAGGATTCCGCAGAGCCGACATCGATCTTTGCGCCTGTCAAAATATAAACAATGCCCATTGTGGTTTTTTACTGACACACCCAGCACCATTTGGGCTGGATGTCAGGGTGCAGACATGGCTGAGGCTACGTCTGTATGCCTTTTTCCCCAAGCGCTTTGCTCCTGGGAGTTCTGGAGATGGTCCATTTAGGGGGCTCAACCTACTATTGGTGGCCTCTTATTGGCTTACAGGAGTGTGGTTCTCAGACCTAAGGTCTTTTCTCAATGGTCTCCTATGGGAGATTCTCGGTCAAAGAGTTCTTCTGTCCCAAGCGGGAGAGTGATACACCCCTGTCCGGACTTGTGGAAGCTATGCGTGAGGCCTCTGAGGGGACCCACCTCATAGATCTTCGTTTTTTCAACCGAGAGTGTTTAAACCATACTCAGCTCCAGAGCCCCTTCCGCGAGGAGATTGTATACCACCAAGTGGAAATTTCTCACTTTGTGGTTTACCGACCACCACCTGGATCCAGTTTCACTGCCTGTGGGGTTGGTGCTGGAAATTTATCCAGCAGCGTTTTGAATATGGTGCTTACAATATATGTAGCAGCAATGTGCGCATATGGTACTGATGGTCTCGGCAGAGACCTTCTGGTGGTCAGACTCCTCTGGATCTAGGAGGTTGAGGCCTAATTGCACCAGTAGGGTTCCTACTGAGGGTTTGTTGATAGTGCTCGAGGGCCTGTCGGCAGCCCCCGTTTTTGAACCCATTATGGATGTATCAGAAAGGTTCTCTAATGCTTAAGGGCATTTTCTCTCAATAGAGTTGGGGATTTACAGGTACTGTCTGTAGCTCCCTCATTTGGAATTCTCACCTGGCATGGTGAGAGCATTCCTGTATCCCAGAATTGGGTACTTCAAGGTCTCCACTGTGGTGGTACGACCTACGGTGCTGTAGGCCTTTAATCCTCCACCCTTCTTGACTCAGATCAAAAGCGCTTAAATCTGCTTTGCCCAGTGCGGGCATCAGACGCATACATCATACGTCTGCATGGCGTTCAATGTAATAATTGCTCATTGTGTATGGCACACCTAACAAGTGGGCACCTGCGTCTCAGCAGACACTGAGCTGGTGGATAGTCAAGACTATCTCACTGACTTATGAGGTCCTGAACCGTTCTCTATCAGAGGCAATTAGGTCCTATTCTACCAGGGGTATGGCGGCTTCAAAAGCCTTCTTTATTCTGGCCAGTGTAGGGCTGGCATTTACAATGCAGCAGGGTGGTCTACCCTGCACACCTTCAAAGGTTTTATCAGTTAGATCTGGATCCTATTTTTGAGAACTAGTATCTTTTCTTGAATTAGGAGAACTCATACCTGGCAAATCAAACTATGGCGTGTTTGGGATAGCGTTCCCATAGTGTCTCCTAATAGAGACGCAGCGTTGAGTTCCCTGAGAGGGAACGTCTTAGGTTACGTATGTAACCATGGTTCCCTAAAGGGAACGAGACGCTGCGTCGCTTTGCCATACTTTTTCATGCCTGGTGCGCTTCGTTCGAGAGGTTTTAAGCTGAAGTTGTTTGCTTCCGTGGTGCTTTTATACCTCCCGGTCTGATGTCACACACGGTACGTCCCGCCAATTAAATTGGATTGATTTCACCTGTGCTTCAGGAGGTTATAAGAGAGGGATTGTATCCCATAGTGTCTCCTAATAGAGACGCAGCGTCTCGTTCCCTTTAGGGAACCATGGTTACATACGTAACCTAAGACGTTATTACGTACTGACGTCATTTATCTCATCATCTATCTACGTCAACCCATCTCTGGGAAACATCCATGCACACTCATACCCTACGGACAATTTAGCCTACTCAATTCACCTATACCGCATGTCTTTGGACTGTGGGGGAAACCGGAGCACCGGAGGAAACCCACGCAACCACAGGGAGAACATGCAAATATGCACATGTATATTAATACATTTTAATGCAAGAATTGTTGTGCTGTGAAGTAAAATATAAAATAGTGTATGGAAAGCATCATCAGTGCACCGTGATGCACCAAGATATCGAATTGAATCGATGGTATGATAATTGTAAACGAACCGAACCCTGAGACCACTGTAGGTTAACACTTCTAATGAATAATGATAAATGTTTAATAAAGAAATAGACAGATCACTAGCTCATCAGTTCTTTGTTTAACTGTTTCCTCAGATTAGTCACTGTTGAACGAGTCGAAGCGCTGAAAACGGCATCAAGAGCTCTGATCAGAAGCAACTAGTTTTCATTTTGTTTCTCATTCAAATCTACCATGTCTGTGTTTTTGTCACATGACCTCTGTAAACATTCATTTATTTTCTTTTCGGCTTAGTCCCTTTATTAATCCGGGGTCGCCACAGCGGAATGAACCGCCAACTTATCCAGCATTTGTTTCATGCAGCGGATGCCCTTCCAGCCACAACCCGTCTCTGGGAAACACATCCATACATTCTCATTCACATACATCCCCATCCTGATTGCCAAAATGTTTTTTTCCAAAACCACTTTACTTTTGTTTTGTCCAATGTGAACTACCACGCAATCTCTTACTTGTGCATCCTATTCAAACTCCTGCTTTTTGCGCACCATTATGGATGCGGATGTGTTTGGTGATCTGTGAAGAAATGTCAAAATTAAATCAACAAGAAGAGCTAAATCACGTAAATTGTTAATACTAGCTACTGTAATATCAGTGTCAGGCAAGATTACTTTCATTTCTGCGCTCAGTTACATAATGTGAAAATGATGTCAAAATGTTTCAATCAAGCGGGTTCATTATGAGAGCCCTGCTCTATAAATCATGTTAAATTTATGTTTAGTTTGTAAAAAAAAGTTCGATAAATGGCTACAAAACATTAAACAAAGTTACAATGTTTAACCTTACATTTGAAAGTGCTTAAATACTTAATTTAAGCGCTTAATTTCTAAATATACAATAGCAATTTTTATGTTCTAAGTTTACATTCTTAACCTGAAATGTACTCTGTGTGGTTTATTTATGAACTCATTTTGAGAGAATCATGTGCTTATGATTGAACACAGCCGGTACCGCATCAGCTCTGTATATTGCACCAATCAGATGAATACTGATTCACTATAAATAACCAGAGTTTTTCACTCCAGTCGTCTTCGTCTTGAAGAATCCCCCCTCCATTCCTACCTCTCCCATTCTCCTGATAGGACTGCACGATGGCCCAGTGGTTAGCAATGTTGCCTCACTGCAAGAATGCCACTGGTCGGACCCCTCACTGAGCCAGCTGGCGTTTCTGTGTGGAGATTGCATGTTCTCCCTGTGCTCGCATGGGGTTTCCCGGTTTCCTCCCACGGTCCAACGACATACACCATAAGTTAAAAAGTAGCAAAGTAGCATCTTAAGACAAACTCATAGCCATCTTTATCTCAACACCTTCACAAGCAGGGGTGTTCTCAAGATCTACCTGAGCTTAAACTCCCTTTTCGCCTTCCAAACAGGAGGGAGCCCCGGGCTCGAGGATGTTCTGAGCTCAGGGCTCTCTTCCGTGACAGCATGCCAAACACACTTTATTATCAATCATTAGCTAAGTGTGAACTCTTAAATATAAATATATTAGTCAACATTTGAAGAGGATCAACATCAAAGATGTCCTAAAACATTATTCTTGTCCAAATCTGTATATAAAACCACAGCTGATTAGGCTTGTAACTGAATTTTTGTCTCAATTTTCTCTTCGGCTACTAACAGAGATCTTCTGACATTGTTTAGCTGGTATTCCCCTGATGTAAGACACACTCCGTCAACCTTTAGAATGCTGTGTCAGTGGTGTTAATGAGGAACAGGTTGCTATAGTTAGATTTGATTGACCAACACCTGGGAGCAATTACCACATGCTCAGTACAGGTGTGATGCACCAGCTTTTTTTCATCCCTTTTTCTCAGTCATTAATCTTCCAAACTTCACCAAATGGCACAAAATGCTCTCTTTTAAGTGATGGCAGATTGTCAACATGAATTTACAGGTCTTCGTCTTGTTCTATGAATTGGTTGGCTGATCAAGTCAGCAGTGTTTCAATTAATCCTTCAAGTTAAAAGCATTGTTATTTTGATATTTGAAGACAGTGGAGTGTGCTCGTGGAAGGAAGAGGTAAAAATGAATGGATAGAGAGAGGGGGGAGGTTTAAGCTGTTGTAATGGCGCCAATGCTTTTTGTGAAAAGTTTGCACACAACAGAAGCTTAGAGATTAAACTTCCACAATCCGAAGAGAAAAGAGAGAGGCAGAACAGACATTTTTATATGCTAAAGCCATATCAATAATGTGTTCATGTAGAAGCTGGAAAGGTAAGAGATGGAAGGACAGAGTGTTCCTCAACCTATCTGAATTTTATCTGTCATTTATGTATATTTATAGTACAATGTGTTTCAAGCAAGACATGTGGAATAGGTGAATTGAATAAACTAAATTGTCCGTAGTGTATATGTGTGTGTGTGTGGGTGTTTCCCAGTGATGGGTTGCAGCTGGAAGGGCATCCGCTGCATAAAACATATGATGGATAAGTTGGTGCTTCATTCCGCTGTGGCAACCTCTGATGAATAAAGGGACTAAGCCGAAAAGAAAATTAACGAATGAACAAATGTGTTTGCAATAATTATAGTTTGTCTAAATAACACATTTTTAATTACTGTAATTGAAAATCAGTTTTTTTCCACCAAATATTGACTTTGTAAATGTTCAAAAGTAAAATTATCGGTACTATGTCTTAAAAATGGAAGACGTACATTTCTAAAAACTTGACATTTTTGGTTATTTTCAGCCAGTAGTCAATTATTGGAAAAAAAATGCTCTAAATGGCTGTACAATGCTCTTATTTTAAAATTGAAAGAAAAATGCTCAGTTGATTACAGAATAGAATAATACAAATTTTATTCTAAACAAAGATTTTCTGAACTGAAATTGTAAATTAACGCGTGTTTAAAAAATGTAAGCATTTGACCTAGTGCTGTATATAAACTAGGTTTAACATTGCATTAAATAGATTAAACAGGACAGTAAATACATGTTATAGTGTCAATAACACTGTTATTTTTAATGTAACATTTCTTAAATAAAGAAAGTGTCACGTTTTCCACAAAACAAATTATTAAAATATTCCAAAAAATATTCTTGAACAGCAGATTTGATTATTAAAATGAGCTCTGCGGTCCGACTTTACATAACAGGAATAAATGACATTTTAAATATATATATATAAAAATGCAGGGCTGTGTGTCATGACAATATACAGTGAGTGACAATGGTATATATTGTGTATGATTAAATATCTAGCTCTATATTGTTGAAGTATTTTAAAATATTGTTTATGTCATGCTATATTAATAAATACACATAAGGGCTGTGCAATATGGACAAAATAATCATATTGCGTTTTTTTTTTTTTAACAAATATTGCGATTGCAATTTTGGCAAATGTTTTTGCTTTTTCAAACAAGTTACATACACACATTTTAAATGTATTTAATGCACAAGAAGTGTATAACAAAACACATTTCACAATAGTATAACATAGTATTAAGTTTAATAAATAAAACTGTAGTAAAATTGTATTTAAAACACAGTAGTAGTACTAACTGCTTGATAAACAAAACTGTTATAAATTGTCTTAAAAACAGTCAACAAGAAAAAAATAAAGATGAACTAACCTCAATTACAGTCAGAAAAATGAATAAAAACAAACATAAATCAAAACACCCTATTTGGTTCTCCCGCTCAACTTCGCCGTGTGCAGAGTGAGCTCTGATTGGTTACGATCTTTCTCCTGCTCAGCTTAGCTGTAATTGCCCGGTGTGCTGCGTCAGCTCTGATTGGTTAACATATTAAAATCATGCGCACAAGAACGTGAACAAAAATCTAAATAAATTTATAGATAAAATTGCAGCTTTTGCCATTTAGAAATTGCATGTGCTTAAATTGCGTTTTTTTGCAATTGCGATTAATTGCACAACCCTAATCCACATAGCCCAGTGCCACTTAAAGAGCACACAAACAAATGCATTTCTCTCAAACAGCATACATTATGATCATATTTGCCACCGCTAAACTCAACAATGATATTAAACGCTAATAATATTTCACCTTATTCTCATTCTCACTTTCCTTTCGACGTCCTGTTCCCCACACACACTCATATCAGCTTTTCCCTCTTGGGCCTAAAAGCTTCAAGTATAATTATAAAAGTGTTTCCCAGCTTTAATTAACACTCAGGCCTGGTAAGCGTGTAAAAAAAGAACCGCCCCGCTCACGGCTGGACAGAAGCATATGTCACTCCTCCCGAGTGTGAGAAAGCTGGAGGCAAACGCTTGCGATGTGCCAAAACTTTATTATAAATAAGAAATCCAAGCCCAGGATGAGCTCAATATGTGACACATTGGTGGAACGGCAACAGTTATTTGCTGACAGATGCTAGAAGCAGAAGCTGGCAGGCAGAGATGCTGTTTACACCTGTTTGTATATGTATGTGTGTGTGTGTGTGTGTGTGTGTGTGTGTGTGTGT
>CAIGQQ010039592.1:3449365-3464127 GCA_903798035.1 Danio albolineatus | reverse complement strand
GTGTGTGTGTGTGTGTGTGTGTGTGTGTGTGTGTGTGTGTGTGCATTTGTGAGAGAGATTTAGGGTACATTTACATAACATTGTTTAAAAAAATAATAATCTCAAAACCTTTTATGCATTTGGCAACTATATCAACTGTTTTGGGGGGCATGAAAATGACAACTTTTTAAAATGGGTTTACAACTGCATGTTTTTGAGTGTAATTTGCAAAAATGTGATCTTTTTTTGGGAATATGGTGTATTACATTTCTCTACAAACATGTGTTTGTATTTGATAACCAAAACTACAATGTTCAATGTACATTGTATGTTTATGTTTTGCATGCTCTAACACAGTGTTTCTCAACCACGTTTCTGGAGGACCACCAGCTCTGCACGTTTCCGTGTCCTCTTAACCAAACACACCTGATTGAGATCATCAGCTCATTAGCAGATACTGAAAGACCTGTAATGAGTGTAACAGACAAAGGAGACTAGATTCTAGACTAGACTAAGATTCTGACGGTATGATAACCTTGGATAAAAATTTCACAGTATCACTGTATTGTGATTACTGCTCTAATATATATATTTTTTTAAATGTCTGGCTAAAAAACAAAACCTTTTCCCCCTCTGAACACAATATATTTTATTTTTAGAAACATTCAAAATATTTTGGGGCAGTAAACGTGTCAGGCTAAATAATTCAAGTGAATCATTGACTTTTGCGATCTTCATTTGTTTCAAAACACAGATTTCTTAACAATTTACAACCTAAAAAAAATAAAAAAAATAATAAAAAATCTTAACAAATACCTTAGGAATGGTATAGCAGAAATTGTTGGCGGTATGAAAATTTTGGCGGTATACCTTGGAAACGGTTATCATCCCATGTCTAAAGGAGACATCCAAAACATCCTGGTCGTGGTTAAGAAACACTGCTCTAACACATACATAGAGATTAGATTACCCAGTCATAGTATTATGATTACATTTTTTGAGGTATCCCTGAAAAATTGAAGAAGTATTTTTTTGCTATTATGACAGGACAGTATTTAGGCTGAAAGCAAAGAGAACTATTACCCTTTTAGAGCTTGTCGTCATCTCAAATACGGCTACACAATATTGTAAAACATGCACTACTTTGTTTTACTGTGAGTTACAATGCAAAACAGTTTCACCAGATACTACAATAAAGCTTTTCTTATATAGAGTTTTTCTTTTGTTTCTAGTCTAAATATCTAAAAAGTCTTAAATCAGGAAGCATTTTCATGACAAGCAAACAATATGGTCTTGTTTTCAGAAATATTATCAAAATTAAGTGAGTTTGTCCTTAAAAAAGTTAAATAATTTGCCAGTGGTGTAAGTAACATAATCTTCTTTTCATTTTGATCTCGTAGAAAAGTGCATCTAGATAAAAATAATAAATTACAAGCTTATATGAAAACAATTGAAGACACCAAAAAGAGACACTGATTAAATAAACAGTCTTTAGGTACAGAAATCAAACAATCAAATGTAAAATTACCTGGTTAATTAGCCTGGTTTCTCTCAAGGTTTTTTTAATTCTTCACTTTCGCCAATTGGTGAAGTTTTTTCCTCGCCGCTGTCGCCACTGGCTTGCATGGTTCGGGACTTGTAGAGCTGCGCATTGATGGATTTGCTCTTGAGTGTTTGGACTCTGAGCAGTGAATATTAAACCACACTGAACTGAACTCCAACACTGAAAACTGGACTGACACTGTTTCAATTTACTATAACCTTCTGTGTGAAGCTGCTTTGGCACAATCTACATGGTAAAAGCGCTATACAAATAAAGGTGAATTGAACTGAATTGAATTAAAATGACAAAGCATTGACTTTTAATTACAGTTAAACATATTAAAGCTACAATTGCTTTACTTTTTTATGCATGAATGCTTTAACTCACATGGAAAATTCACTGTTGCAGGTTTTAAAAACAAATGCAAATGCTAAAATTTCACTCTATTATGGTGATATTTTGCAGTAAATCCACAAATCACATATGTTTGAAATTGCAGAGCTTGGTCAAGTATGATGATCCCTACTGAACATCACAAATCCTGAGATTTAACTATTGCTGAGTAATCTCAAATCTCAGCATGTGTGTACTGGGATAGACAGAAGTGAATATGAAGAGTTCAGATGCAAAAATCTCTAAGTGCCTTCTGAAATTTTCTTCTAAAATGAGCATTTTTCTCAGGCTACTATGTATAAGTTGAGAAATTTACATTTTATGACAGCTAATAGGTTATTTCCATTGCCTTTAATGTGAAATAATTAAACATAAATATAGGAGTCTGAGAAAAATGCTCATTTTAGAAGAACATTTCAGATGGAACTTACAGTTTTTGCATCTGAACCCTTCCTATTGAACTGGAGCTACCTCGAATTCACATGCACAGAAAAACTGTGTATAAAGTGGAATGTAAATGTATCGGGATCACAGGTTTTGGGAGGAGCTGCAGATTGTCACAGCTTTGTGTAAGATGGTGTTTGTCACTGCCATCCTGCTGTTGTGAACTAATAAACATTGTGTTGCCATGGATCTAAGAGACCGAATATCTCGCATCCTAATCAAGTGCGGAGACACAAAACGTGTGTGAGACTCCAGCAGCACCTGCAGGCTCTCAGCTGCTTTATGAAAAATGATCTGGCATTTAGCTTTCCTGTTTTTCAGCGTAATTAGCAAGAGCGTGGTCATTTGCGCTGCAGTTGCTTCTGCGTTTTCTGCTGGTTTGTGCAGGAGGAGAGGGGCCTCTTCTTGTCAGAAGGATTTGAAAGGTTGTGATTTCCTGTTTTCACCCTCTTAACTTCCTCCCCCCATTTATTCATCAATTTGTCCCATTGAACTCTACGGGGGGAACTGCCAACAAAAGCCGTTGTCATGGGCACCCATTATATTCTGGAGCAGTCGGAAACTTGTGTCGCTGCAGTCTGGGAATTGAGGAAAACATATAATGTGGAAATGGAATTACTACAGCCTCTCTGGTTGTGTCTAGCGCAGTAATTTTGGTTATGTGTACTGTGCAGTATATACTGATACATGGATGCATTTTTGAAACTCAGTTGTGAAACAGCATGCATTTGTATTGAAACATTAGTATATTTATGTATATCACAGCTTTCACATGACCCTTTGGTTTTTTGGCAGCGGTTTGATAGAAATGAAAAAGACCTTTGTTTACACTTTCATGTAAAATTCCCTGAATTTACCTGTCGCGTTAAGACAGACAAAATATTGCTGATATTATTAAACCTGACAACACTCCCGTTTTTCCTGGGAGTCTCCTGTATTTCAGACCCATCTCTCATCTTGTTATTTTTCCTGGAAAAATCAAGCTGAGTCCCAAACCGCATACTTATGCACTATTCTACGCCATTTTGTAGTATAAATAGTGTAAGTAGTGCGTTTTCACACTGAAAAATAATGATGTGCACTTTAATTACCCAGAAGATGCACTCATTCCACCTGTAAAATTAAGTGTGTAATGATGGACACTTCACACACTCAATGACCGCAGCTTTGCGCATATAGCGGAAGAGGCAGAGCTATCAGTCAGACATGTTGGATAACTTTAATTAGTTTGAGTTGTGAAAGCAAAATTCTCCTACTAGAGTGATTATTGCGCCTCCCGATGGTGAATTTTCACTAATTTAGCAACCGTCAAACGTCATCAGGGAAACAGTTTGAATTTTCCCTTAGAATAAAAACCATTAGCATTCCATTTGGGATGACACTACATACATAGACTGTGCTGTTGAGTGCATAAGTGCATAGTGTATAGTGTGTCATTTGGGACGCAGCTAATTTCACCCTGGCCCCAGTCTTCAGCTTCTTGGTCCAGTCTGCTACACCCCCGCGTCGCCAACTTTGGTATAGTTAGTACAGTTACTAACCCGGTTCTTAACTGTGTTATTCAGACTAGGGTTGGGTCGATAGATGATGCCATCGTCCATCAACGATAGCTGATAGACATCACAATGTTGAGCCGGTATCGTCGATCCTCTGCCCCGCCCCTGTCGCAAACCCGCTCACAAAAAATACACACTTAGGCCCCGTTTACACTAATATAGCTTAGGTTTAAAATGGCATTTTAGAACGAAAACGATCCACGTCTACACTGGTGTTTCATCTAGCATTTCTGATCAGCCCTCTGTCCCCCCAATAATATCCAGCTGTACGCCCACAGAACCACACACGTTTCAGGCACACACAATTCTCGGCCATCGTCATTCAATTCAATTCAATTCACCTTTTTTTTATAGCACTTTTACAATGTAGATTGTGCCAAAGCAGCTTCACATTGAAGGTTATAGTAAATTGAAACAGTGTCAGTCCAGTTTTTAGTGTTGGAGTTCAGTTCAGTTCAGTGTGGTTTAATATTCACTACTGAGAGTCCAAACACTGTTACAAACACTCTACAAGTCCTGAACTATGCGAGCCAGTGGCGACAGCAGCGAGGAAAAAACATCACCAATTGGCGAAAGTGAAGAATAAAAAAAAACCTTGAGAGAAACCAGGCTCAGTTGGGCATGACCATTTCTCCTATGGCCAGACGTCTTGTGCAGAGCTGTAGTCTAGGCGTCGGAGGCTGGAGAACTCGATGCTCGTCTGTCCTTGGAGGGTCACAGGACTAATGCTTGCTACTCCGCCATGCACCAAACAGCTGCTTGGGATCATCATCAGTATATTTATATATAATTTTAATAAATATTGTACACAATAAACAATAGTGTTTAGTGTTTCACAAATATTGCGATCGAGACGGGCGAATGGGGAGCGTTGTTTTACGATCGCCAGTCATTATAATAGACTTTCTATCAGTCATCATAGATGATCAGTCATTATTTATCTGACAGAGTCACTATAGCAGATACTTTGCTACTTTCTAAATTGCACAGGTTTAATTAATATAATGAATTAATTTAGAAGGAAGGAAATAATAGCAAGCTAATATGTATAGGCAGTGATACATCTTTATATGTAATAAATTAAGATCCTGAATTATTTTATTACACTTAATACTACAGTTAGACGGTCTATTATGTTTTCTTTGTGTATGTGGCAATGTGAATAAAGTCATAAGTGTTTAACCAATTATTTTTATTTACACAATTTGAGTTCAGAAACTGCAGAGATGTTAAAATGATCCTTACGATATAATAATGAAATAATGACACAGTCTAATGAATGGCAATCGTAGCATAGGCGGTCTCGATTGCCGTATTTGTGAAATACAGTAGGTGGCGATAACGCTCCTAAGGTGTGAGTTAGTTAGTTACCATATATGGTTTGCCTGAAATGCGAGTGGTTCTGCAGGCCATTCTGTTTACATGTCAACAATTTACTGATTTAAGTAATCTGTTCAGAGTGAGTCTCCCGTAAACAACTAAATGATTCAAAAGATCCGTTCAGAGTTAGTCTCAGTAAACAACTCACTGATTGAAGGGATTCATTCAGAGTGTCTCTCCATTATGCAACTTAGTGATACAAATGATCTGTTCCTAGTTAGTCTTTAACAACTCACTGATTCAAATGATCTGTTTAGAGTGAGTCTCCAGTAAACAACTCAGTGATTCAAAAGATCTGTTCAGAGTTAGTCTCAGTAAACAACTCATTGATTGAAAGGATTCATTCAGAGTGTCTCTCCATTATGCAACTCAGTGATACAAATGATCTGTTCATAGTGAGTCTACAACAACTCACTGATTCAAATGATCTGTTCAGAGTGAGTCTCTGGAAAAAAAACTCATCGGTTCAAATGATTCTTTCCGAGTCAGTTTAACTCATTCAACACGCTCCAACTCATTTATTTAAATGATTCATTGAAAGAGAGTCTTCAGAAAAAAAATCACTGATTCAAATGATCTGTTTAGAGTAAATCTCTGAAAAAACTTAATTGGTTCAAATAACCAGTTCACAGTAAGTGTGACTCATTCAACATGCTCCTTCAACTCAGTTATTAAAACGATTCATTTAGAGTGAGTCTTCAGAAAACAATTAGCTGATTCAAGTGTTCTGTTCAGAGTGAGTCTCCAACAACTCATTGATTCAAATGATCCGTTCAGCGTGAGTCTCTTGAAAAAAACTCATTGGTTTAAACAATCTCTTCAGAGTGAGTTTAACTCATTCAACACACTCTTTAACTCACTGAATCAAATGATCTGTTTAGAGGTAGTCTCCAGTAAACGACTCACTGATGTTCCAGTCTGATCTCTGTAGCGTTTGGCATGTATGAATGTGGTTTTCACTTGAATTATCAGTGCGGTTATTAGTAATTTTGGTAATTATCAGACTTTCTTGCTAAATAAATATTCTTCAGTTAGTGCTGTACATTTACTCAAGTGCCTAATTTGTGTACTTTGTCCACCAATAAAATACTGACAAAATATTAGTTATCCTGCTGCATTACGGGCGTTTGCTTAACTTTTGAAACATTTAAAATCTCAATAATGTCTCCTGTCTAAATACAAATAGATTCAGCTCTCTGTCCAACATTGTGTCTCTTATGCAACGGTCTGTGCTCGTTGTTGTCATTTAATTTTGAGGGACAAAACGTGTGAAGTGGAGCATGACTTAGAGACCTTCTCAAGTTTCACACGCTCCGTTAACTCGAGTCTTCATAATTCAGTCAAACGAGCAGGTGAAATAAGAGAGAGTCCTGTAGGATGGGGTTTTGTGCAATACACAGAGGGTCTTTCTTCATCCTTCACTGTAACATGACATCACCTTATATCCTGAGTCAGAAGAAAAGTGTGTTTCATCAGAATATATCAAGCAGGCACAGGATCAGGGCACGGCTGTGTGTTTGCGTGTTCTCAGATTTCCCTACCAGCATTAGGTTTCATGGTGTTGAAATTCAGGCAGCTGATAAGCAATTCAGTGATCAGATGACAAACGACATGTAGTGAGGGTCAACTGTTTCAACAAATTATGCAATGACGATCATGCGTATGCCTGTCATAAAAGTCATCATGGAATGAATATTCACCATGTCTATTTTTCTAAATACAGGTCATAAATATTATTGTAAATCTGTGTATATGTTTCACTATATTGTATGTCTTTGGACCTTGCAATGTTTGATTTCTGTCTGACAGAATCAAAGATTTGACACTATGAGTTTCTTTGTGACTTTAACACAATTTATGCAATAGTTGGAGCATTTAGAACAGAAGTGATTGTTTTGTCAGTTAACATTTGTCAATTAACTGTTGGATGTGCCAAAACTTTCTTTAGTTAAACAAAGAGAAAACTGAAGTTGTTTCATTTGGGAACAGAGATGAGGTTCTCAAGGTGAATGCGTACCTTGGCTCTAAGGGTCATACAACAAAAAATAAGGTCAAGAATCTTGGTGTGATTCTGGAGTCAGAAATAAGTTTCAGTTGTCATGTCAAAGCAGTTAGTAAATCAGCACACTATCATCTCAAAAACATTGCAAGAATTAGATGATTTGTTTCCAGTGAGGACTTATTTACACTAGTGCGTTTTAGTTTTAAAACGGCGTTTTAGCATGAAAATGATCCGCGTCCACACTCTCAACAGATGTCTCTCCACACTACGCCACCAGAAACGTAAATCACGTGACCATTCGTGCACTCTGGACATGCGCGTTCAAGTATAAACAGGAAGCACGTGTCTCGCTCGACATTTGGTTGTTAGTCAACAAACGCTGGTTGAATGATGAACGCGATGGCAAAGAAAGCAAGAATGGTCTTTTTGAGGACAGACGACGAGGTCGAGTTGTTACTTAAAGTATGAATATAAAACATCCATGGCTATCGAAAATACAGTGTTTACAGTGCAGGCTGGTCTACCGGTGGCGTTGTAGCCATGTGCGCTTGACGAATAAGGGAAGGTTATGCAATGACCAAAAAGCCCCAATCACGTAGCCAATCTCAGCAGCCATGCCTCCGTTTTCAAAGGTCTCCGTTTTCCCCCATCCACACTGAGACGGAGCAGCAGCATTTTAGAATGAAAACGGCCTCTCCAGCGTTTCCAAAACACTCCGTTTTTTGCGGCTTAAAAACTCAGGCGTAGTGTGGACAGATGCCGTAACCGTAGCAAAACGTATGCGTTTTAAAACGAAAACGCATTAGTGTAAACGGGGCCTAAGAGAAACTTGTTCATGCTTTTATCTGCAGCAGTGTGGATTACTGTAATGGCCTCCTCACGGGCATTCCTAAGAACGCTGCGACCAGGTTTCTGACCATAAACAGAAAATCAGTCCTCATCACACTTGTTCTCAGGTCCTTACACTGGCTCCCGGTAACATTCAGAATAACTCTGATGTTAAATATTCCACTGAAGAAGAAACATGAGTCATGAAAGAAATGATTGCTTTTGTAAACGGTTTGCATCGTCATTTGAGACTCTAGTTTAAACCATGTATGATGCTGCATTTCTTCAATTCGATTCGATTTGAATTGAAATTGATATCATCTTTAGTTCTATAGCTCTTTTTACAAAGTAAATTATTCCAAAGCAACTTAAAACAGATGAAGAAAGATAATAAAATCTCATTACAATAATTTGGATTGTGGAGCATTTCAGCATATCAGGCAGGCAGGAGAGTTGTGGGAGAATGCTGGTGTTGTTCTTGTAAAATTCAACTGATTCAGTTCAGTTTATCACTGTCGAAGTTTGGTTCAGTTTAATCCATTGTAAATGTTACTGTTGAAAACACTGAAGAGAAGCTTCATGACGTTACTGACTTCATTTGTGAATGCCAATTTTTATTTCTGCAGTCTTTGTTGAGATTTGCAACTATGAAATGCTGTTGGTTTGAGCGACAGTGAAAGAGGCTCACAACATTGCATTAGAAAAGGAGAATTGCATCAGTATTGTGAAGTAAATGGAATTTTAACCCGACTGTGAAGCAGAAAACACTCCTAAAAGTGTCGATGAGTAAGTGTTTGTGCTGGAGGAGTAAAAAAAACTCAGAATTGCATGCATATACATACCATACAGCCTTAACTCGTTCAACCCTTGTGTATGAGGCCAGTGTGACATGGGATGTGCGGTGGGATAAATGACGCTGCTATAATCTCATTACGTTCAGACTTCTTTCCCACATACTCAGCAAACCTCATTAAATAAAAAAAAACAGTAGCACTAAAATGGTCGATACAATGCTGTCAGTGCTTTCATTTGCTTGCTGCACAGATATCGATTTCAGTTTTAGTGCCATTGAAAGCTGAATTGCCATCAACCGGTGTCATTTTGTGTCATACGACAAGAAGTGAAAACTGTTTTGTCTGTATTCAACAATTCTATATTTTTAAATGAATACAAATGTGGGTGCGTAAGCATTCAGTTTTGTTTTGTTTTTTGTTTTTTTTTGAGAAAAGAGCTATAGTGTGAACATTGTTTATTGCCAAATTATCCAGAGTATCCAGAGCTGCAGCTAATCGTTTTATAATGTTTCCGATAGTTCTCTCTGCGTTTCCTGCAGCAGAGTGGGGTTTTATTTTGTGGAAACAATGAAATACCTCATGCTGCGATGTGAATAGGTTTAATTCCATGCTGATTTGCTGCCAAATTATGATTTATGAGTGTAAAATATCACACAGAGAGAGATAGACATGATGGTGCGATATCAGAGTGAATATGCAGCGGCTGATGAGGGGATAACAAGAATTATTCATTCATGTTTTTGCACATTTTAATTATCCTCTTTTTTTCCTCTTCCAGAACTCATTGAAGAAGAGAAGTGCCAGACCAAACAACAAACCTGATAAAAAAGTATCGCCTCAGGTAATACATGTTAATACAACAATATATCTGATGAGTTAATTTGCTTTTCATGGTGTATTATCTGACTGAGTAATGGTTAAGTAAAGAGCTGATATCAAACAGTATTTTAGAAGCAGGTGCTATCAACTTCAGTATGTCTGAAAACTGTTAAGGTTGTGGCCTACTCTCTTAATCACCTTTCATAAAGTAGTTTTTGTTGACATTGTAACATTGTTGCAACGTATAGGGATAATGAACTTGCCACAACTGTCATCATGAGAGTTATGAATGGGGAGCATTATTCTCTCTTGTTATAACCTGGTTTTACTGTAGTGGTGCAGGGATCAGAGAGAAAAAAAAAAACTTTTTAATAGGGGTGTAATGGTTCATGGTTGATCCGAGATTTGTATGAATCACAACCCACAGTTCGGAACACATGTGACCTGTGGATTAAAAAAAATATTTTTACTCGATGATTAATTCTAAATTTGTAACGATTGCAGAGAGATCGCCTCTCGCATAATTCACATCACATGTATGAAAGCATTTAGGCTTTCCTGTGAAATATAATGATGACATGATAAAGTGATACTGTAGGTTATTCTGGATGTGGGGAGTTTCTTAGGTATTTTCTGTCACTACTTCTTTAGCCTGCATTAATGCATTCATTGTAAGCTGCGCAATTTATCATCGTAAAGATCGGGATCTCAAAGTCCCGCAACATAAATTATGTAGAAGTTATAATAGAATTTCTTCTGCCCAAATGATTAAAATTAGCTTGAAATCTTCAACACAAGGCTTAAAATACATTCAAATCAAAGTCTTTCGCACTATTAGAACCTATATGACATTTCAGATCCTGTGATGTGACTATTGCAGATTTGGACACTGCAATATTGATGAAACAATATATTGTGCAGCCGTAGTTCCTATAATTACAAATCATATATGGAAGCTTTTATTGTCCTTTGGCATTAGTCTTAGTGCTAGGACCATCAGGGTTCAACGCTAAGAATTTTTTTTACTGGCCCAGTCGGGCCAGTGGTTCAGATCTTTACTTGCCCTGCCAAAAATTTCACTGGCCACACCAAAAAAAAGTTAATAGCTATCTCTTAGCCACATACAGTATTTTAAATAATGTTTAAAAAGCCAAACATAATTGTAATACCTGCCCTTTTTATTTAGTATAACTTTTTTAATACAACTGACAATAAAAAAATACAATTGTTTATTCATTTTCTTTTCAGCTTAGTCCCTTTATTAATCTGGGGTCGCCACAGCGGAATGAACCACCAACTTATTCAGCATATGTTTTACGCAGCGGATGCCCTTCCAGCTGCAACCCATCTCTGGGAAACATCCGTACACTCTCAATCACACTCATACACTATGGACAATTTAGCTTACCCAATTCAAAGGTCTTTGGACTGTGGGGGTAACCGGAGCACCCGGAGAAACCCACGCAACCACAGGGAGAACATGCAAACTCCACACAGAAATGGCAACTGACCCAGCCGAGGCTCGAACCAGCGACCCTCTTACCGTGAGGCAAACGTGCTACTCACAACGCCACTGTGGCATATATATATATATATATATATATATATATATGCATGAATATGCTACCGGTCAAAAGTTTGGGGTCAGTTTTATTAATTTTTGTTAATGTTTATTTTTAAGCAAAATTATTCAGTTCATCAAGGTGACATTTATTAAATGTAAAAAATATATAATAATTGTTAAATATTTATTACAAATTTAATTAACTGCTTTCTTATTGTATGTAGTTTCAAATAAAATTCTTACTCCAGTCATTATTGCTTTTATGACTATTATCATTAATAATAATAATAACAACAATAATAATTAATATTAGAGTGATTTCTGATGGATCATGTGACTCTGATGACTGCAGTAATGAAGCTGAAAATTCATCTTTAAAATCACTGGAATAAATTATTCAATTAAATGATGTAACTACTTTTACACAGTTCTCTTATAGTGCAATAACATTTTACAGTGTGTGCTGTATTTATAATGGAATAAATGCAGCCTTGGTGAGCAGGAGAAGCTTATTTAAAAATATTTAACAATCATACTGACCCCAAACTTTTGACCAGTTGTGTATAAAATATTTTACAAGTGAAAATGTGCACTTTAATTTTGACACCCACAGACACCTTCACCAAATATAAATCAGAGAGGTCAGACTTTCTCATACAGAGCCTCATTTCGGTAGTCACGTTTTGTAAAAATCTATTGAATTAATCAATCTATTAAAGAAACGTCGGCTAGAATTCTGCATTATAGACTTAAATTAGAGAGAGAAATAACAGATGAAACGTGACTGCATCAGATCATGAAGCAGATCAATGCTGATCTTTCTTTCGAGCTGTCAGTGCAGAAATGAACAAAACAATTGGCCCAAAACAACGTATTATAAGATTAAAATGTGGAAAAATTATCAGATGGTAACTTCGGTCAATTTTCCTAACGGATAAACAGCACTTTGTAATATTTCAACCCTGGACCATGGCGGTGGAAGCAAGGTCACCAAAATACAGTTTATTGCCGAATGTTGTAGCTGCTAACAATCGCTTTCTCTCCAGCCTCCAGAGGACAGTTCTGACCTCAAATGCCAGCTTCACTTCGCCAAGGAGGAATCAGCTCTCATGTGTAAAAAACTCACTAAGATGGTCAAAGACAATGAGGCCATGAGGGAGGAACTGGCAAAGTTTCGTTCTATGTATGGAGAGGTTGATGCCTCGCTGACGGTTGAAGAAGTGGCGGACTCACCTCACACCAGAGAGGCCGAGGTCAAAGTTCACCTGAAACTGGTGGAGGAGGAAGCAAATCTTCTAAGTCGACGGATCGTAGAGTTGGAGGTGGAAAACCGCGGCCTTCGTGCTGAAATGGACGACATGAAGATCCAGGACTCCCCAGGTGGAATCGGCATTACGGGCGGAGTTGGAAGTCACCTGATGTTTTCCACATCTGAGAATGTGATGGAGCTACAGCGCCACCTACAGTTTGTGGAGGAAGAGGCAGATCTGCTTCGAAGGTCCTTGATCGAAATGGAGGAGCAGAACAAGCTCTTGATGAACGAGCTTAACCACTACAAGTCTGAGCTTCCAGCTGTCACTGAGATAGAGCCATCATCACAGTCCACAACCATCTCTTCACCCACAATTCTTCCTACTGCTTCTGAAGATGCGCTTAACGAAGCCACACATAAAGAACTTGTTGCTGCTAGACTTCAGATTGCAGAGCTGAACGGCAAAGTAAAGAAGCTCCAGTACGAGAACCGTGTGCTTTTGTCCAACCTTCAACGCTGTGACTTGGCCTCCAACCAAGGCTCCGCACGTCCATCACTGGAGACAGATGCCGAAGCCGGAGACTCGGCTGAATGCATTCCTAGCCAGACGCATCGCGAAGGACCAGTGGGTGATGAGCAAATCGATATTCTGGAGGAAAAGAATCTAAAAGTTTCAAGAACAAGTCACACTCACACTTCTCAGTGCCTCAGTGTGAAGGATCTCCTCGTTATCCGTGACCAGGCACAACTTGTTACCTCAGCCATTCAGCTTCTGACTTCACCAGACCCCTCCTGTATCTCACCGGACTCTGTCTATCGCAAGATCACCACCAATGATTCTGCTGAACCGGTTCTACTGGAGAAGAGTCAGACCTCGAGCTCCACGCTCCCCGTAGTTGAGGTCCTGCACGGCAGACTGCAGTTCCTCCAGGCTCAACTCCAGGCCCTCAGTGAGAGGGTGGATGCCCTGGAGGAGCCCCCAGAGAGAGATTGTGTGGACGGGATGTCCCGTATGCCCCTGCTGTTTGAGGCGGAAGACCCTACAGCAAATTGCTTATGCCCTGCAGATGCTCAGTTCAACCAGAACACAGCCCAACAGAAGGTATGCACCCAATTGCTTAGTCAGATATTCTCTTGCATCGTACTCTTTCCTTTATGCTTGGAGTTTTGTGCCTTTTTTATCAGCAATATTTCTTTTTGTTGCTTTGCTTGGTTAGTATTTACACATAAAGGTTTGCCGACCACTATAACAGTGCATGTTTGTAGTGCATTATAAGACCTCATAGTAGATAACATTTAGGCCTCTAATGGAGAAGATAATTAGTACTGTGGTTAAGTTTCCATTCTAATTGAAAAATCCACTTATTTAATTGTTTTATGTAAAGATAATAAAGAACTTATGCATTTCCATTCCATATTCAAGCTGTATTAGTAGGTAGTAGGGCTGTGCAATTAATCGCAATTGCTAGAAAATCGCAATTTAAGCATATGCAATTTCTAAATAGCGTAATGCTGCAATTTTGTCTATTCATTTATTTCGATTTTTGTTCACGTTCTTGTGCGCATTATTTTAATATGTTAACCAATCATAGCTGACGCAGCACATCGGGCAATTACAGCTAAGCTGAGCGAGAGAAAGATGTTAACCAATCAGAGCTGACTCTGCGCACGACCGAGTTGAGCGGGAGAACCAAATAGGTGGTTTTGATTTACGTTAGTTTTTATTTATTGTTCTGACTGCAATTGAGGTTAGTTCATCTTTATTTTTTTCATGTTGACTGTTTTTAAGACAATTTATAACAAGCTGTTTGTTTATCAAGCAGTTAGTACTACTGTGTACAGTATGTGTTTAACTAGAGCTGAGGTTAGTTAATCCTAATTTATTTTATGTTGTCTGTTTTAAAGACAGTTTTACTACAGTTTTATTTATTAAACTTAATACTGTGCTATTTCATTGTGAAATGTTTTGTTATGCACTTCTTGTGCACTGAATACATTTAGAATGTATGTATGTAGCTTGTTTGAAAAAGCAAAAACAGCTGCCAAAATCGCAAATAAAATCTCAATATTCATAAAAAAATAAATAAATAAATCACATTATGATTATTTTGTCCATATTGCACAGTTCTAGTAGGTAGACTAATCCATGCATGTTAGCAAGTGTTACGACCACGGTCACAACATCAAAAGAGGGAAACACACCAATGG
>CAIGQQ010039592.1:3420498-3444365 GCA_903798035.1 Danio albolineatus | reverse complement strand
CAACACTAGAGGGCGACAGAACAAATAAATACATGGACATGTAACAGCAAGTTTCAAATTATTATTGTTATTCATTGATATTTCAAAGAACATATTGGCTTAGCCTCTTAAAGCAGGGGTGTCCAAACTCGGTCCTGGAGGGATGGTGTCCTGCAGATTTTAGCTCCAACTTGCCTCAACACACCTGCAAGGATGTTTCTAGAAAGTCTAGTAAGAGCTTGATTAGATAGCCCAGGTGTGTCTGATTGGGGTTGGAACTAAACTTTGCAGGACACTGGCCCTCCAGGACTGAACTTGGACACCCCTGACTTAAAGGGACAGTTCACTCGAAAAAGAAAAAAAAAATCGAATTGTCATCATCTGCTCATTTACATCATTGTACATACATTTACTTACATTCATGTTAATCTCTCTATATAGTTTTATATTAAGTTTTATACCTGTATGACTTATGATATTGTGAAGAATGGTTCAGCTGGTTTTGTCCATAAAATGAAAGTTTAATCTAACATTGATTTAGGCTCCATTAGAGGCCCAACATTTGAGATCCAATCCAGACTCTTCCCTTCCTCCTTCTCTCCTCTTTTTCCTCACTGCATGGGCACCATGACCTGTGGTCGCTGCTACATTTCTTTCTTTGTTTTTCTTCTTCTCCCTCTCTTACTATTTTGTTTTGCTCTATCCCATTTCCTGTTTCCTCCTCCTCAACCAAAGATGCTTTCACTCCTTGTTGTTTTGTTTCTTTTTGCCATTTTGTCTTATACCACAATGACCAAACTGTTTTTCCTGTACATACTTTTCATTGTCTTGTGAGTTTTTTATTTTGCTGCCAATGTTATATGGGTACCATTGTGTCTTGTTTTCTTTTTTCTTGCTCCATGTTTCTCACTTTAAATATGTCTGTTCTTTACATGCATCACTGGAAATGTCTTATATCCCCATGCTATGCATCATCATACTCCGATATTCCGTCTGTCTTCTATCATGCTCGTCTTTTTATTGTTGTTTTTTTGTTTTCCTTCATTAACTTGCCCATGCATGCATGCAACAGCCTGACTCTAGAGACCAGCCAGACTGTGAGGTCAAAGTTCACCTGTGCAAGCCAGACGAGGAGAGCATCTGCCACAAAGACAGCAACAAGGATGAAGAATCAGACTTAAAGGAAACAAACTCAGCTCTGGTAAGGCACCAAAACATGCACACACAAAAACATTTGGTCTTAGAATTGGCCACACAATGCTTCTGTTACAAAATCTAATGAGCTGCCTGTCTAATGCTCTTTTAACGACTAACACTTCTGAGGCAAAAGGCTGTACATCCTAAATTCACAATTCAATTATAAGTAAGGTGCTCTGAACGACTGGCAAACATCAAAAGCTCAGTGAAGATCTATGCTACAGTAATTTAAATCTGGCATTCATAGTGAGTTAAGCGATTAGAGTTTAAGCAATGACAGTAAAGTTTATTAAATGGGACATTCATAAACTCTGAAGAATGTTCATATGGTTAACTATAAAAATACCCCTGTGTCCATAAATAAAACAAGACTCATTCACTCATGCAGAGATGTGAACAAATTTAGTTCTCACTGTCAGCATGGTTTAGTTTTGACCTGATACCGTTACGCTATATATACCCAAGAACAGAATCGGATATGTTTCTACAGAATGGCTTATGAGGCTAAGGCCCTACTTCTTTATTCATTTGAGGTAAATTTGGGGTGGTTTAGAGGGCCAGCGATCTGTCAAGACCTTATAAACCTTGCAGTTTATAAATACGCATTTTTATGTTACTTATTTTTAGGTATTGACATTATGATCATAAACAGTCCATTATGTTGGGCTTAAAATCATGAAAGCTGGGATTAAGTGTGTTCTTGTCCTGCACACTGTGCCAAACATCATATCTGGATTCCATGAGAAACATCAGCAGTCTCGACCCCAAACAATTCATCATTCAGTATTTACGCTAATGGGACAAATTAGATTTTCAAAGAAGAAGAGACAAATGAGATCTTGTGATCAATCCCTGGTCTCATGTTTTGAATATTAGGAAGGGCACGCTCAATACTGAACTGATGCTATTAGAGTAGAAAAATGTATTTTTTGCTTTTCCCCAACAACTGTCCATTCTTGAAAATGTTGTGCATATTCAAGGCCCTGATCTCCTCTTAAAATGAACCATCATTCAGAACAATACCAGTGGAAACAATATTTGGAAATCGAAACAGCATGCCAAACTAAACTTTCTAGAAAGGTTTGCTCCATCTACCACTGAACCAGCAAAACTTTACTGTGGTTAAATCAGGCTTTTAAACTGGTTTAAAAGCATTTCTTAGTGAGCTTTACATAAAACATGTTCTTGAGTTAATGCAAGGATCTCGAGTCATGCTTTTAAAAGTCTGTTTAATTTTTAACAGTAGACCATTTGTGTTGCAATAAGCTCAAAGAAATAGCTGAAGGTGCCCATGTGTATGCCTGTTCGTGATACAAGCAGTTGTGTTGCTTTAAATTGGATGACTAGTTGACTCTAGGCCTTGACTCGTTTTTTGTGTGCTCTTTTCTTGCAAAACAAAGCAGGCTGAGTTCTCTGCACACTTGATGCCAAGAACAGACAGATTTTCATTATTATGATGCGTTTTAAAGACAGCTATTGACGTTGCAGCACTGAAACATTTTGACATGGCAGCAGATTTGCAGTTGTCCCAGTTTGTTAGTATTACAATTACTGAACAGATCGATTAATTACCTGTTATTCTCTCTCTTCCTGTTTCTCTCCAGCTGACAGAGCAGGTTCATGAGCTGCACGCTCTGCTCTCTGAGGCGAGAGAAAATGCTCATGGAGCACAAGAAGCTCTGTCACAGGAGAGACAAGAGCGCCACAACGACACGCATAAACTCTCTCAGGTACAGTCACGATAACACTTGTGCTAATGTAGATCTTTCACAAACACCAGACACAAAATATACCATAATCTCTGGCTGGTTGCATATTTTCCTGATGTCCCCATTGTCTTGTTCTCTCTGTAGCTTCAGGAGGAGCATCAGAAGGCCCTCCTTCGCAGAGACTTCCAGCTGCAGAGTCTGAGCCTACAGACGCGTCTGCAGCAGAAGCTGTGGAGTCAGGAGAGGAACCTGCTGGTGCAGGAGTCACAGCAGCTCAAAGAGAGCCTGCTCCTCATCAGCCTCAAGCTGCGCTGGCTCCTCAAGCAGTGGAGACTCGGCAAGAAACTAGACACAGACAGCAAAGACATCCTAGAGGTATGGAGGCTTTTTTAAAGCAGCTAGGAGGGGAATTCACTAAGAATGAACAGTGCATGCTGAAAACAGGTGTATTTACACACACTGTTTGCATTGCCTTAGCACCTGATTCACTGAAGGAATTATGCAAATTGGGAAACTGTGCAAACAAAGTCTATGCGCAATTAGCATGGCATAATTCTATAATTTCATATTAAGCCATGTGGGATGAGGAGATAATAATAAAGCCTGCGTAGACTAAATTGTCTTTGCTTGGTGAACAACACCACACAGGTGAACCTAAATGAGATTTGATAGTCTTTTAGCTAAATTAATTAGCATTTAGCATAGATGCATGAAATTGATTGAAATGAGAGTAAAGAAATGCGGTAATATAACAAAGATTTCTATTTTAAATAGAGGCTGTTTTGAACTTTGCATTCATCGAAGAATCCTGAAAAAACTCTTTTCCACAAAAATGTTAAAAGTTTTCTACGTTGACCTTTGTACAGGATGTAATATATGCGTGGCTCAGTTGTTAGTACTGTCGCCTCACAACAAGGTCACTGGTTTGAGTCCATCCGCTCTGTAAAACATATACCAGAATAGTTGGCAGTTCATTCCACTGTGGTGACCTTTGATAAATAAGGTCCAAACCAAAATAAACCAAAAATAAAACTAAACCAAAATAAAATGAATGAATAAATGAATCAAAACATCTATGGGCTCCCAAAAATATGGTATCCTCATAAAGTTCCAGGCCAAAATACCTCGGAAGTCATTTATTAAAGCATGCTGTAAATGCATAAACACAGTATTTTCATGTGTCTCTTTAAATGCAAATAAACTGCTGCTCCCCGTCCTCTTTCCAGAAGAGTGGAGCCTTTGCAGATCAAACTTTGGGGATCTTTCACATCTGTGGTTCGGTTTCACAACACACAGATTGCTTTGGTCCAAACCAGTTGAAAAGAACCAAAATGCAGTCATGCGACAAAATCCACATCACTCATTGGCCAGATGTTATTGAACTGCTTTTCGATTGGTCAGAATGAACATGCAGGAAAATGCTAATAGAACTCCCGCAAGTAAACAAACCGGCAGACACCAAATGTCACTACACTGGCTGATTGTATCCCTGCACATTGTATACTATATAGTTAGCAAACATCAATGCAGTGTAGACAAACGATACATTTCGAGAATGAAGCACAGCTGCGGCTGGAATAAATTTTTTAATGCATTGCAATCAGCGAAGGCGTTAGGAGGAGGCATGAATTAATTTAACTCAAATGCGACATGGTCATCTTCCGGAAATATTACCAACGATCCATCAGGTAATTTTTTCCCCTTCCTCTCTCTCTCTCTCTCTCTCTCTCTCTCTCTCTCTCTCTCTCTCTTTTTAAAACTGTTGGTAAAGCTCTGTGAACAATTTTTTTTTTCCTCTAAACGCCATAAGATAGGACCTCATATCAGACTACGGCAGCTGAATTAGTCCAAAAGGGCGCAGTACTTTTTGCAGTTGGGTCTGTTTTAGTTTGGATAATGTTCTCACCACAAACGATTCGCTCCAGGGTTCCATTGGTTCCTTTTTTGGTCCGCTTTTGGTGGCACTTGAGTGCGATTGCTACATTCAAACCTGCCCAAATGAACTGCACCAAGAGTGAAAATAAACTCTAGTGGGATTCAACCAAACTAAATATGGCAGGTGTGAAAGCACCCCGAGTTACTCTAGTGAAAACAAATGAATATTTTGCATGCGTATCAACACATTGGCATTTTCTGACTGCACAAACACCAAGTATGTAAACAGAAGCTGTTATGTTTTCCACATAGATCATCAAAGACACAAATAAACACAAATGTTCACATAATGTTGCTTCAATTTGCATGGTTTCTCAACCGGCCATTATCACCTTAGGCATAAACTGTTGGGAATTCTTTAAATTCATATTTGTTCATTCATTCATTCATTCATTCATTCATTTTCTTTTCGGCTTAGTCCCTTTATTAATCCGGGGTCGCCACAGCGGAATCAACCGCCAACTTATCCAGCATTTGTTTTACGCAGCGGATGCCCTTCCAGCCACAACCCATCTCTGGGAAACACATCCATACATTCTCATTCACACACATACACTATGGACAATTGAGCTTACCCAATTCACCTGTACCGCATGTCTTTGGACTGTGGGGGAAACCGGAGCACCCGGAGGAAACCCACGCAACCACGGGGAGAACATGCAAACTCCACACAGAAATGCCAACTGGCCCAGCTGGGGATCGAACCAGCGACCTTCTTGCTGTGAGGCGAACATGCTACTCACTACGCCACCGTGGCACCTAAATTCATATTTGTATTCAACATATTTGTTGCTGAATGTAAATTCAGGGCTACATTCAAGGTATATACTGTAAAAGGGGCAGCTGTTGTCACCTGAGAAGAAAACAAGATTTATCTGTTGAGCATCAACTGAACATATCAGACATCAAACATTTAAAAGTAGCTTACTTTTTATATAAAAGGCAAATATTCTTTCTAGGTTAACAGTGTCAAAGATCTCCGTATTCTGCTCGAGGAAGATCTGTCTTCTCACTATGGAGACAATAAGATGTCTGCAGCGGAGGAACAACCACTCAACCCAACACCCAAAGAGCACAACCTGCCAGAGAAAAGCAGCTGTCAGGTGAGCTAAAGACTCTTTATAGGGAACCAACATGTATTAGATTTGGATTTCTTCAAAGTATTTTGGCATAAATGCAATTAATTTCTATCTCCTGTTGCCCTCAGCAGCCCAGTGGATTCGGCAGTACTCTGTCGGACCTGAAGGTGGCGCTACAGGATCTGAGCGGTGAGCTGCGTGAGGAGCGTCAGAGTTCACAGGAGTTAACGCAGCAGTTTGCCCGGGCTAAAGCATCATGGGAAGTTGAACGAATGGAGCTCAAAAGCATTATCACTCAGGTGAGTCTTAAGACTTTTGCCAAATAAAGTTCTTCAAAAAATTCTTATTATTTTTTTGCATTGAAGCTTGGAACTAGTTTGAATAGTGACTTTTAAATCAATATACTCCTCTTGTTAACAGTAAATGGCTTGTGCAGATCACTTTGTCAGTAGAATGTTACAGAAATCATCTCAGTTGGAAATTTCCCAATGAAATCAGAGATTGGAGAGAAATTGTATATGAAGATAACAACACTGATCAATAATATAGCTCAACAATAGTATCTATAATATATACAACTAAAATAGTACATTTTCATTATAGGTCTTTTGGTTTAGCATGCATGTGTACCAAAACGATACATTGGTGTTATAACCACTGCACATGCACAACTTCATTTGAATTTAAAGAATATATTCATTGTAATAAATCAATATCAAAACTGGAAGTTGCTGAGACTTTTATTACATACTTCGACTTAAACAAAATGTGAAGTTGGAGGTGGGGCTTTCTTTTTTTACATCATTCCCTCATAGCAAACTAAGTGAAGTTTAAGTGAAACTAATTTTGAGAGGATCACATGCAGATGATTGCTTGCAGCTTGTCGCACATTATTCAATTTATGATTTACCAATCAGATGATTCCTAAGCCACTATATATACGCTAAGTTTCATATCACAGCCATCTTCGTTTTGAAGAATCCCCCCTTCCACCCCTACTCCTCCTCCTCTCCTAGATGGGTGGCACGGTGGCCCAGTGGTTAGCACTGTTGCCTCACAGCAAGAACGTCACTGGTTCTAGTCCTTACCAAGCCAGCTGACATTTCTGTGTGGAGTTTACACGTTCTCCCTGTGCTCACGTGGGTTTCTCTCGAGTTCCCCGGTTTGCTCCCACTGTCCAAAAACATGCACCTTAAGTTAATTGACTAACCCAAATCGGCACCATAGACATGCTCCTAGTATGTTGTTATCTTTTCATAGCGACCACTATCTGTTCATTAGCTACCCGCAGGGGAGTTCTCGAGATCTACCTGAGCTCAAACTCTCCTCTCGCCTCGCAAACGGGAGGGAGCCCCAGGCTCGAGGATCTTATGAGCTCAGGGCTCTCTCCTGGGACAGCATGCCAAACAAGCTTTATAATCAATCATCAGCTAAGTGTGAACTCTTGAAAGACAAGTGCGGCGTGGTTAAGAATATTGTGGCTAAAGCTGTTATAGTGACGTCAACAAGGAACGGCTGTCACTCCATACATACAAGCACAACTACAACTAAAGATCAAGATTGCATGGATTACTAACGGATTATTTTACCCTAAAATAAATGACAATGTGACAAATCAGCAGTCTAAATGTAACAAAATAAACATTCTAAATATTGATTTCACACAGACTTTAAATGGCAGTATTGATCTGTTAGTGAGTGTTGTTTCGGTTGATATTTGAATAACATCTCAGTACACATTAGGCCGCCTCTCAACATTCAAACTCAATTTTATCTGGAAATTGAAATAATAAATACTGTTTTGATGTTCCTTGATGAGGCGGGACAGATAACTGTATTGAAGTGCAACTAGACATGATTGATTTCTGCTTACTACTAGTTATAGCACCAAATAAACATGAAAGAACATGTCATTTCTTATGTAAACGGCAACATAAATAAACAATTTGATCACAATTTGTTTAGTAAACACAAAAAGAAGCAATTTTATGTTTAGTTCTCCCCTGATGTAATAAAAAAGTACTGAAAATATCTGATTTACAGAGTACTAGCAGAGTACTTTGTTGAGTGCAGAAATTCTCTATAAAATACACCACGACTTGTTGTAACACAATAAAATCTGAAAGAGTCCACAGAGGTGAATCTTTTTATAGGTACTTTGCACTGTAGCTGTGGAGTAATTACTTTAGCATTGATCTCACTGGGTAATTTAACTCATGCACCCAGGACTATAGCCATTGATTTAACTAACACAGATTACTGTAATTCCTCTTGGGAGGTGCATTGCGAACACCTCTGGCAGAAGAACACTCAAACCAGAGCGATTCCTGTGATTTGTTTGCTGTCTGACAGGCTGGATTTGACCTCTAGTGGTGTTATTCGGTCTGGTGTTGTGTCTGCAGTGTGTCAGCGGCAATGTGGCTTTTCAATGGGAGGCTGAGGGGGAGTGTGTTAGTTGCTGGTTGTGATGTTGAAAGATGAGTTTAATATCTCTGCTCTGAGACACATTCACCACTGCAGGCTTCTTAATGGCTTAATTAATGGGTTGAGGGAGGAATAGGACTCAGAGAGTGTTAGCGGATCAGTCGGATAAACTAAGACAGAAGGAAATGTGAAAAACAAATAAGGAAACAAAGTAGTGAAGCACTGAAAATGAATGAAAACGGTTTTAATGGCCAAAACAAGTGTTACTTCAATGAATGTTTCTTAGATTCATCACAAAGTGTGTGTATAACGCCTCCTATGCAGTAATCACAATGAGCTTTGCAACTTTTTAGATAAATTCAAATTCTGTATATTGGATAAAATATTACAATAAATGTGAGTTGAAATCACCAATTCCATTCCTCTTTACTGTACTGTTAGTTATAGAACTAAAAATAAGAGGTGTTGAAGAAACAGCATAGCATAATCATTCAAGGAATATTTAATATTTATTTAATAAAAACTTGTAAACAATATCTAATAATAAATTACCTCATGAAAGCCATTTAAAATTACTTAACTTGTTTGTCAGCAAGGAAAAAATAATTAAGAAAACAGCATTTTGCTACAGATACACACACACTGTGTATAACACATGTATAATGTATATCACACACACATTTATGTATATATGAATGTATTGTAAGTAGAGATAGGTATCGAAACTCTGTACTTAATTGGTATCGGTGCTAAATTATAAAAGAGACAGAAGTATCGATAAGCTCTGATGTTAACGATTTTACTATCACTACTGGAGAATGTTTGCTAACTAAACGTTACTTACAGTAGCATAATTTAACTGACTAACCCTTTCTAATTTGTGATATTGTTCCATTCAATAGTACAACGGCAAGCGTGTTGAGTATATATAACCTTCACTGTTTTCGGCTGTTCGAGCAAACTCAGCAAAGGCTCGTGCTGTGGATACTCGTGCCAAACATACACACATACAAGCGGTCAAGAGTATGGTTTATTTTCCCAAATAGCAATATCGTTAAAACTTTAACAATACCCATCCCTAGTTGTAAATATACAATATAGCCCAGTGGTCCCCAATCTTTTTATCACCACACCGGTCAACACTTGACAGTTTTACCATAGACCAGGGGTGGGATTGGCAGTGGTTCGTAGGCTGCTAGGCGAGCATCAACTGTTTTCTCAGAGGATGACACATTTTATTTATGGAGAAAATTACAAAGGATTGCAGTGTTTGGGTGTTCTGTGTTTTCTGAGATAATTAGTCTACTGAAATGTGTATATTCCATACAAAGTATGAAGCTGATCGGTCAGCTGATCGATCAGTTCTTGTCACGTGACTAACAGTTCGCTCGATGCATTCATTCATCTGGAAAGCGCAAGTGAGTCACGCCACTTGTGTGCGCAACACCTCCATTGTAAATAACTAAATTGCGTGAACTCTTCAAAAGACGAGATATGCAAACATCATTTGCGATTTGAGAATATCAAATGGTGGATGATCAACGTTTTTTAAGTTGATAATTGCTATGCAATCATTAAAAGAGTAGATATTATTCTACAACATCCATTATTTTGTCCAAATTTTATTTTTGTTGTTTTTATTTCTTACACTTTTGTGTTTTTTTTTCTTTTATTGATGATTATATAAAGCACTTTGAATTACTATTGTGTATGAAATGTGCTTGTCTTGGCACTTGCCTTGCCTACATATCTTAGGTGAAATGCCATTATACACATAATACAGTGGTGCATGCATTTTTAGAATGCATTGACTCTAAAATTAGATGCAATCAGATACTTTAGGCATTTTCTGGAAAACTATTTGGATACTCATTATTTAAGACAATGTGTTTTGTGCCTCTAATGGAGCAGAAATTGCACTGCAGCTTTAAGTCAAGTGTGTTTATTCTGTAGATGTCTTAATCAGTGCATACAGAGGCAGGCATGCAATCTGCTGTGTTCAGATTAGCCAAAATACACTCTCCTCCCTTCATTGTTACAAAGGTTACGGCCAAAAAAAGTACACTCATAAACTGCACCCAAAGCACAAGCCTTAGACTCCCCAGAGTAGCTAATGACACTAATGCACTGCTTTCACCATTACTTGTCTAATAGGTCAATATTACACAGCTCCTTTCCTCCCTGCCACTCCTCCTTTTTATCCACACTTCCTTTGTTTTTCTAAGACTGTAGTTCAGAGAATAAGCCAAGTGATTAAGCAAGCAATGTGGGATTTTATGCTCTAGTATTAGCTGTTAACTCTATGGCACTAATAACAGCCTGTAACAGAAAACACGTTATCACTGTATTAACAAGACAGGTTATTGATACCATAACAAAATGTTATAAAACCTTCAGTTGTTGCTGCAGATTGACATCTGTTATTAATGAATAATGTGAGTCAAAGATTAATGAAATAAAATAAAAATAAACCAAAGCCACGTCAACAAATATAAGCATTTCAGGATCACTTTTCTTTGCTATGATCATTCGGGTTTATGAAGAGGAATCTGGAACAAATATTTTTTGCCCTCTTTAATAAACCGCATCAACCCATTAACCTCGTATTGCCATCCAAAGCAAAACTCATTAGGCATTATCACTGTGAGAAGCCAGTCACTGATTGTCTGATGAGTTCCCAGCAGGCTGTGTGTTTTAATAACCTGACTCGCGTACCCTCGTGAAATTCATGAGTTCTAAAGATTTGCAGCTCCAACTGAGAGAGCAGAAGGAATTTATATGAGAACGGGGAGAGGAGTAGCCCGGCTTCATAATTACCATTGCTACTTACCAATTTTATTGAATGAGCCTTGTTTGAAGCTGTTGTAAAACTGCCAATACAATATATAGAGCTGATGTTGTTTACTGTAAACAGTCCGTAGTGGTGTCTGAACTGTCTATGTTGGGCTCAATTAATTTCACTTTGATCTCCTTGCGTAATGGCAAATGATATCAATAAACCAGCCTTGATGTCAGGATACTGCTATGACTGCATATGCACCCAGTGGTCATTTCTGTCTGTAAGATATTTAGCATTTTTTTTGTACTTCATCTTTGTCATCAGCTGGAGGGTAAACTGGGGAAGGCGGCTGCGGCTGGGGGTGAAAAGGATTCTCCAGACCTTAAGGAGGCTCTAAAAAAGGAGCGAGAGGAACATCAACATCTATTGGCGGACTCTTATGCTGCTGTGATGGACCTTACCAAACAACTGCAGATCAGTGAGAAGAACTGGAGTCGAGAGCGACTGGAGCTTCTGGAGCACTTTAACCAGGAAAGAAGTCAATGGGATCAGCGGGTACGCGATGTCCAGAACAAAGGCGCACAGATATAATTGTCATATTGTGGTTATAGAATTTGCTAGCTCAAATGAAAATTCTGTCATTACTTATTTCCTTTCATGCTGCTGAAAACTAGTTTGATGTACTTTCATTTGAGGGAAAAAAACACACGTCGAACCTTCTGTTCATTTCTAAAATTAACATATTTCTTCTGTAGAACACAAAACATTTTCTTAATAATAATAAAAATAATAATAATAATAATAATAATAATAATTTACTTACTAATACCGGGTTGGACCCCCTTTTGCCTTCAGAACTGTCTTAATCCTTTGTGGCATAGATTAAACAAGGTAATGAAAATATTCCTCAGAGATTTGTTATGTACATGGTCAACAACAATACTTTAGATACTTAATTGGTACTAATGCACCCAAAGTGTGCCAAAACAAAAAAACCCACACCATTACACCACCACCACCAGCCTCAACTGTTGATACAAGGTAGGATGGTTCTATGTTTTTATGTTGTTGATGCCAAATTCTGACCCTACCGTCCAAATGTGGCAGCAGACATCAAAACTCAAAATACTGCCACTGACTGAATATTTTCTCTTTTTTGGACCATTCTATATAAACCCTAGAAATGGTTTGCATGAAAATTCCAATAGATCAGCAGTTTCTGAAATACTCAGAACAGCCTGTCTGGCACCAACAACCATGCCACATTTAAGGTCTATTCCCCTTTCTGATGCTCGGTTTGAACTGCAGCAGATTGTCTTGATCGTAGGTGCATCCCGAATCGCATACTTATGCACTATTCTGTGCCATTTTGTAGTATAAATAGTGTAAGTAGTGCGTTCACACTGAAAACTCGAAAATCTAAAAATGATAAGTGCACTTTAATTACCTGCATGATGCACTCATTCAGCTGGTAAAATGAAGTGTGGAATGATGGACACTTCACACACTCAATGACTGCAGCTTTGCTCATGTAGCGGAAGGCGCAGAGCTATCGGTTGCACATGTTGGAAAACTTTATTTGTTTTGGATTGTGAAAGCAAAATTTGCCTAAGAGAGTGATTATAGCGCCTCCGGATGGTGAATGCGGTATTATTTGGTACTTTGGTCATTTATTTCATTAATTTGTTAACAGTCAAACATCATCAGGGAAACGGTTTGAATTTCCAATTAGAATATAAACCATTAGTGCTTAATTTGGGACAACACTATATACATATACTATGCTGTTGAGTGTGTAAGTGCATAAGTACATAGTGTATAGTGTGCCATTTGGGATGCAGCTCATGTCTACATGCCTAAATGCACTGAGCTGTGTATTGTACCTAATAAAGTGGCCGGTGAGTGGATATATACAGTATATTATATATTTTTTCACCGCTGATGGGCAATCACATAAAACCTTTAATCACATAAAATCTAAAAATGTGCCAGATCACTCAAACCCGGAACACAGAGAGTGTTAAGCTGGATTTATACTTTCGCCTGGCGCCGCATCGCGCGCCTCCGCTGAGTGCGCGCGCACCTCGCGAAACGGACGAGGCTTTTATACTCGCCGCGTTCGCGGTTGTGAAATTCTTTAAAACGACAGGGGGCGGTCAAGTGAAACTGATCGTAAAGTCAGACAGAAAAACAGAGAAGAAGAAAGTTTCAGGAACTACGTCGTATCATTAATATCATTGATGTTTATTAAACTTGTTATTTTTATTATTTTTATCAATTATTTTAATGATTATGAACATTTTTGTAACCATTGAAGATTTTTTTTAATCAAACTTTGATGCGTCGCTTGCTTTTGTTCATATCTCGGACAGTTTTACCTATTAAAGTGTATTAAATCATTATTGACAACAGAACATGGGTTCCTCATTCATTCATTCATTCATTAATTCATTTTCTTTTCGGCTTAGTCCCTTTATTAATCTGGGGTCGCCACAGCGGAATGAACCGCCAACTTATCCGGCATTTGTTTTACGCAGCGGATGCCCTTCCAGCCACAACCCATCTCTCGGAAACACATCCATACATTCTCATTCACACACATACACTATGGACAATTTAGCTTACCCAATTCACCTGTACCGCATGTCTTTGGACTATGGGGGAAACCGGAGCACCCGGAGGAAACCCACGCAACCACGGGGAGAACATGCAAACTCCACACAGAAAGGCCAACTGGCCCAGCCGGGGATCGAACCAGCGACCTTCTTGCTGTGAGGCGAACGTGCTACCCACTCGGCCACCGTGGCGCCCAACATGGGTTCCTCAACAAATATATTTTTATTATGGCAAGAATAAAAGCAAAAGTACACTTACTAAATAATACAGATGTTTTTATTTATTTAGCCTCTCCACAATTCACACAGTACTGTCTGGCTAGTTTCTGTCCTCTTCTCATGCTAAAAAGGCAATAATAATCCAACATTCCTGACCATTATCACCATAAAGCCTAGAAAAATGGCATCATGTTGTAAACCGACAGGTTCAAATATTCCTGTCCAGTTATCAAAGACATCATTTGTTTCTTCATTATAGTTTTGTAACTATTAAATTGTTTTAAATTCAGTTGTAATATATACATCAGTGTTAAACCTGTGACTGGTGGATAAACATATTCTGTAATGGTGTACCTGTGTCTCCATTGGCCTCTTTTGGCTTTAATAAACTCATCCCTCAGGTTTTTCTAAACCTTTTAACTTAAAATTTCCTCGTTTCTCACTGCTGTTTCAATTTCTAGCCAAGAATTATTGATCACCTGGTTATCTCTATGATCACTGATCACGAATATGTCTGTACAGTCGTACCTGTTTCAGACAAAATCTCTTCAAAGTGATTCATATACAACTCAACTCAGACGCGGCACCGCGCGCACTGTTCGCAGAGTTTAAAAAAAACTGTGCGCTCCGCCAGCCGAAACCATGTCGCGCGCACCCAAAGCGAACATCCGGAAAATCCGCGATGAGGTCATATTTGCCGCGTGCACTCAAGCGAACTAGCGGACGTGTCGAGTATAAATCAGCCTTTATGGCACTAAAGCAAACACTGTGCTGACAGAATTGTACTTTTTGTGAACAGTCATTACTTATGGTCAGATTTCAAGTGCATTACAAGGCCTGGGAAGCCTGGGAGGCCTTTGTTTTCTGTTTCCTTGCTTTCATTTTTTACTTTCATGTTTCTGAGTCCTTTTAATCCTGTTGTTTTATTTGGGTCTTTTGAAGATGTCATCATGACATACTTTATGCATATTTTATCCCCCACACTTCCTTCACTGACTCAGGGCTCCCCTCACATAATTGGCGGATATGACTGTATCTCCAAACATTTCCGCAAAGTGCCTGCATGCAGACTCCCTGTATGTTGCATCACTTATCTGGAATTGCTGGTTTTGCATATACATGCGGCTGTGCAGTGTCTGTTGTCCAGCTGGAAAATAGCCTGAGACAGTGTGGTCGGTGTGTCTGTGCTAACTGCACTGCAACTAATGAGGCTGGAAAAACAAACGGGACTATAGTTTTCTATCCTTCTTTCTCCTACTCTGTGTCTCTTGTCACAAATCAAGCACTAATGTCTTGGTTTCATTTAACATCCTGAATGGAAAACTCTAATACCATGCCTCACTGAGAGAAATTGGGTCATTTACTTAGACGTGATGAACCATACCACAATCATTAGTCCCACAGAAGAAACTAGCTGTTTTGAATGACCTCATTTCCTAAAGAGAATTTTGCCTGACTCAGTAATGCCACATAAATGAATGGGTGTATTGTGATAGGATGTGGCCATGAGATGCTGTAAAATACTTAAATAGATCATTTCTCTTTCAGTCTCTTCATGACAAAACTTCAGAAAAGGAAGCCTTAGCAGATGCAGTGACGGGTAGTTCAGCAATGCAAAGGTACAATTATTTCCATACAGAATGATCTGCATTTCCATTTAATCAGGCATTATTGTTTGATAATCTATTCCAATCTCTCACAACAGGACCAAATCAATTTCCACCCTCACTGAATTGAAAAGTTTGCTGGACACCAGTCTATTCCTTCACAGTCACAAGGTCAATGGGGTGCCAGAGTGCACTGTTGCACAGCACCAATCTACTGCTCCTGCTTCTATTTTGGCTCGCACTGACTTAAGTGATCTCAACAATAAGAACTGGAAGTACCTGACCAGTGATTCAGCAATTCTAGAGAAGGGTGACCAGTTTAAGACATGGGACTGCCCAAGCACCAACTCTAACAGCAGCTTCCCAGGACTGGAGCTGAACAAGGAGTACATTCAGAGAAGCTACACCGCTCCAGACAAGACGGGCATTCGCATCTATTACAGTCCTCCAACAGTAAGGAGAATGGAGAGGAGGCCAGTCAAAGAAAACACCCAGCAGGATTACCAGCAAGGACTATCATCTAGGGATGCAGCCATGATAGATCCATCTGGTCAGAGTGCTGCATCTGCACCATTATTGACCACTTCCCCATCTGCATATGAGCAGTGGTTGAGTTCACTTTCACAGCAGCACAGAGATCTGCTTGAAGGGCGGACAGGAGGTTCTGCACCTTTCCACGGATTAGAGATTTCAGGCAACCTTAGTGATGACATGAAGGAGATGACCAACTGTGTCCGACAGGCCATTCGTTCCAGCTCCCTGGAAAGGAAATGCAGCAAAGATACAGGGAGCCAGACAGTTGGTGTTTGTAGTACAGGAACGCAGACAGCACAGTTTGTCAGTATTGGTATGCAAACTGATATACCCATCTCAACAGCAAGAGGTCTTCAAGGGAAAGCATGGTCTCCTCGTCCATCCACCTCACTTGCATCTGTACGTTCTCGACAGATCTCGTCATCTTTGGAGAAAGTCCACAGTCGCATAGATAGACCTTGTTGCTCACCCAAATACGGCTCGCCTAAGCTCACACGCAGGGTTTCTACGTCCTCCTCCAAACTCGAGACCTCATCAACATCTTCAAGGGATCGCAGTGTCTGGAATCTGCATAACCGCACTGGATCTCAAAATGGTTCTGCCTGGGCTCGTTCCACCACCACCCGTGATAGCCCAGTGCTCAGTGGACTCAATGATGGCTTGACCAGTCTCTTCAGTGTGGTGGAACACTCTGGAAGTGTTGAATTACTGTGGAAAGCAGATACGTGTCCTGGGAGGCAAGCTGCTGGTAAACCGTCTTGTCCTAGTATTGGCGTTGGTTTGGGAGAAGCAGGAGCTCAGAAGTATGGAGTGGTCCAGGAATTTCTTCGTAATGTTTGTGGCAGGGCAACATCAGTGAGCACAATGGATGAACCGAAGCCTGAATGCATGCCTGGATCTTTGATCAGCACAGACAACATCACAAAGATAGTCAATAAGAGGTTTATGAAAACACAAAGAGATGAACTGGTAGCCACAGGAAAGGATGTAATGAGCTCAAGCTCCAGTACCGTGGAGGTGAGGCAATCTAATTCAAGTTACAGTATCAGCACTCTTGATTTAGATGATTGTTTAATCATAAACAACTGATTGTTCAAACCCCCTCTTCCTCCAAAGAATGGATCAAGTTCATGTCTTAAAGAAATAAACTTTTCTTTTCACAGGATTCAGTTTGTGACTGCAACTCACAAACTGTCACTACCTGTTTTGCCCGCCACTCTCGCTCTACCACACGACATACTCATGGCCAGTGCAAGCATCGAGTGCAAGAGTCATCCATGGGAACTGAAGAACGAGTCAATATGATTAATGAGAGGGAATGAGGCAGCTTCCTCTGACACCTCCCAAAATATATACAAAGAAAACAACTGTCAACACACACTCCACACACACACACACACTGCCACACAAATCCACTGCCACATAAGTACACCAATACACACAGACACACCCTTAAACAAACATGCATATATACAGTACTTCATACCTTCACAACAAGACTTCAGGGTTACAACAATAGGATCTTGTAGAGTTTCTGCATCTGGAGAGTTTCCTAACCAGACCTCAGTGTAACCAGCACACTTTAATGCCAAGGAAGGGGAGAGCGTTTACCTCCACAATTCCACTGTCAACCAGCCAGATTTCACATGGTTAGTCCTTTGTTTCAGAGTAAACCAGCCTGTCCTGCCTTTAAAGTCTACCATTCTAGAGTTGTCCAGTCAGACTTTACCTTAAACTCTGCCATTCCGTTGTTCATCGTCCAGCCAACAGGACAGCTTAGCCAAACTCAATTTGACACCAGGTCTTATTGAAGTCATGTAGATATAAAGGGAACGCACAGCATGCGAATGAACTACAAAAAACCTAGAACCTCAAAATGGCCTTCAGTAAGAGTACCACTATCCCTCACAACTGCCGACTAACCCTTACTCTTGCCTACAGATAGCATTGCTCGGATAGTTGTACAATTATCCCATAACCAGCCCTTAATGGACTCTATGTTCAAGTCAGCTTTTTCAAAAGTCTACAATGGACTCCTTTTGCCGTTGGTGATCATGAAGAAAGTTTCCAGGAAATCTAATGTGGTCTCAGTTTGGTTTTGAGGTCACATCTCTACAGACAATCATAAACCAACAAAGCTTGTTTCAACATCTGTTCTGCACCTACTTTGGACCATGTTACATTTTCAAACCAGCCAAAATACGAAACTCCGAGTCAACCCTGGATTTCTCTAAAAAAGGACTGGATGATATGATTAATCATATTGCGTTATGAACCTGTCCTTTTTACAAACTTGATATTCTTATTATGCTGTCTGAAGATGTCTACGAAAAGCACGTTGGTAGCTGTAGAGTAGGAGGATAGCAGTTGTTATGTTTGCTTTGGTACTTTGTACTGTACAAGTGTTTGGACATTAGAGCACTAACATGTAAATCTTCATTCCCTGGCTAGGATCTTGTCATGAATTTTAAAGTGTATTGGTCATTTTTATTGCTACCCCCTGGTTATGGAAGTTGTTACTTGGTGTAGCTTCTGCAATTCTCTTCTTTGTTATCATTTTCTACCTCTTCATCCCTCGTCATCATGCTGAAATATACCTAATGGGTCTTAGTCACGGTAAACACCAAATTTAATTTGATGTTAATGAAAACCTATCAAGTCCCGACTGGGCCATTTGGCATTTCAGTGTGGAGTTTGCATGTTCTCCTCGTGTTTGCATGGGTTTCCTCCAGGTGCTCCGATTTCCCCCACAGTCCAAAGACATGCGGCATAGGTGAATTGATTAAACTAAATTGGCAGTAGAGTATGTGTGTGAATGTGAGAGTGTATGGGTGTTTCCCAGTACTGGGTTTCAGCTGGAAGGGCATCCACTGCATAAAACTTATGCTAAATAAGTTGGTTGTTTATTCCACTGTGGCAACCCCCAATGAATAAAGGGACCAACCCAAAGGAAAATGAATGAATGAAAACCTAGTAAACTTCGATCTCACTCTAAATAACGACCTTGGAGTGTTGCTTTGAGCCCAAAATGTTAGTAAACTAATTTTAGAAATTGTTGGCCACTAATCAATTGTGGTGAGCGCATAGTGGCTTAAAGTAGGTGCACCCTAGCACCCTTCTTAAATGAGACATCTTGTAGACCCAAGCATGGCATGATGGAAAAGGCCAAACTACACCTCAATCCCTCAAAGCCTCAGTCGTGCCAAATTAAATTGTTGCTTACCCTGACTAAAACCCATAATCCTATTTTCCAGAACACATTTGAAAGCCTCACAAAATACTAATTATGCAGATATCACATATATAAACAGATACGTTTAATACCGAAACGCTGAATGCTAATTAATTGCCCACTGAGATTTTGAGATTAGAGAGATTTTATCAGATAATCCCAAATATAATCCACAATCGGACCGTTTGTTCACGTAGCTATGCAGTTACTGTAATACGAGTGTGTGCCTCCCTGCTCCTGCATAAGCGTCTAGTACGTTTGTATTGTGTTTTTTCTCCAATCTCTAGTTGGAGTGGTGCTGCAGAAACTGAAGTCTAGCCTTTTGATGGTGCTTTTCCTAGCTTTGATGACAGTACATTAGAGGAAACATTTTTGTATGCATTTCTCGAGCCATGCGGATTTGTTGAGTCAGCTCTTTTTTAAATCGGGCATTAGTAAAGTTTCACAATATCACATTTCTCAATTGTCTGGCTAAAAAACACAGGCAGATATTAAAACCCAGCCTATTATGTCCCAAACAATGCCTCCTTACAGCCTCGCCATATGTCCCACAGCTACCTCTTAACTCGAAACTGTATCTTGCATTACATTTAACCCATTCGTGTTTCATTTTGAAGGTCACTAGAGTGCCTTTTGAATAATTCAAAAAGGATATCTGTTTTTAAGGAAAATAGATGTTTTCAGAAGTCTGCAGTTAGCTAATGACCCCCTCTTTTTCTTGAAAAGTATGAAAATAAGAGAACGTCTGTATTGCTAACGTTAAATCAACTACAAATCGATTATGTAGTGAATACTGTAAATGATTACAGAAGCCAAAATACATTTCGAGGACATTTACAAGTGAAATCTGCTAATGTAATGTAAGTCCCACCTATATTTATAAACCATTCTAACCTGTTTGAATGTTTCCTGAGTCTGAAGTTGCTCCCAGATCAGACAAACGGTGTACCATCCCTTCAAGTGTCCCTTAGCCGTTTAGTCTTGATGTTATTCACTCTTCTGAGTTTGGTCACATGATCTCTGAAAAACAGAGGGAATGGCCTTAGTTCAGGAGCTTTTCATTTGAGCGCTCCCAAAGTCAACGTATCAAATCCTGAAGTCTCAAACCAATCCCACTGATGGTTTAGTTCTCCAAATTTAGTAGAAGAATCTATATGCTAATTAGACCCACTTTATGACTATTTTTAAACCAGTGACTAGTTTAAAAGGTCATGTGATTGGCGGTTTTTCGATTTGAAGCAGAAGTTTGCATGAGAGCAGCTCTCTCAATTGGCCTTCCCATTCACATTAATGGTCTCCATCACTTTTGTGCCATCACATTATCCTGTTTTAAAGCCTAGCAATATATAAAACACCTTGTCCCTTGTTGTCAATATCGTTTGCTAAATTATTATAAAGAGAATATGTGTATATTTGTTTTGTTTGGTTTCCATTTGAAGTCGTTTGAATGAAAAAGATGACATCAGATGGACTTTGAGGAACCATCTTAAATGTTTTAACTTGAAGTCAGATATACTGTAAATAAACACAGTTTTTACTCTTTCTATCCTCGTGTAGGAAACGTTGAATGTCTCTGCCAACTTTGAGCTTGAATTCTGTACCTTTCCTCACCTGAATTAAAAACATGAGATGATTTTCTGTAAATACAAACATTTTGAAAATAAAAGTGCTGAAAATTTCTTGTTGGAGTTTTTCCCTATTCTTTTTTTTACATCTGGGTGGAGATTGAAGAGCTATAAAGTTATGCTTGTCATAATTAACAAATAACACTGGCTGATGGATAATGGGCATAATATAACTTTTGTATCCGCTGCGTAAAACATATGCTGGATAAGTTGGTGGTTCGTTCCGCTGTGGTGACCCTAGATTAATAAAGGGACTAAGCCGAAAAGAAAATGAATGAATGAGCGTTATCTGTGAATTTGGGTGATATAATACTGTTTCACAGTCCTGTGAAACTTACATTTTCAACCATTTCCCCAATACAGACCTGTTGCATTAATTAACAATATTTTTAAAGACATAGTTCACCTGAAATTTTTGTTTTTTAAAATTGCTATCATTTACTTGTCTTCCATTTGTTCCAAAGCCGTTTGTTTCTTTGTTCTGTTGAGCACAATGGAAGATACCATGTAAGCTGGAAAAAAAAAATTAATTGACTTTCATCGTTTTTTTTTCCTACTATGGATGTCAATGGCTGCTTTTTTTCCCCAAACATTCTTCAGAATTTCTTGTTTTGTTTTCAACAGAAGAAATAAGTTCATAAAAGTTTGAGAAAATGTTGAACCATCCCTTTTTTATCATTACCTATGATGCTTTCAAAACATCCAAGTTACAGAGAGCAAAATATGTCAAAAGTATGGTGGCCGAGAGAGCTTAACGTGCTGTAATTTAAGAAAGCACATGCAACAACAAAAAACACCAGCAAATTAAGAAAATATCTTCATCAATTTGACAGCACACTTGTTGCAAATTCTCACAACACAACCAATTAAAGATCGGCGCTGCAATTTGGTCACAACACAAACAATTGAAGAAACGAGCTGAATTCGGTCACAACACTTGCAAATATCCATGTAACACAATAGAAATGTTTCAAGGGGACCCCAAAACATGACGGACCCTGCTGAGATATGGATGTGTTATTATGCCATTGTGTGCCGTTTGTGACTTTATAATTAGGCACTACAAACTATACCTATTACAACTTCAGTAAAACAATATAGGATCAATTGTCAGGGGGACTAGATTTCTCATGACAACGGCCGGTGTTTTTTTTTTTAGGTGCATGTGCTTTGTTAAATTGCAGCACGTTAAGCTCTCTCGGCCACCGTACATATGAGATTTTAGCTCTGCCGACCACACCAAGAATAAAGAAGTGAAGCCAGTCTCACCTATATCCACAGTGTGCTCACTCACAAACACACAGATGTCATGAAATTATTTACATGTATACATATAACATGTATTTATTTATTTTCAAAGAAACAACTACAACAGGCACTAGAACATCAAACCGCAGGCAGGATAAGGAAATGTGACAATTCCGGATAAAGACCTAAACAAACTTAGGTGTATAAATACACAAGACATGATTAAACTGAATACATGCAGGGGTGTGACACAGGTGGAACTAATGAACATTAACAAATGTTGGGAAAACAGAAAAAAGGAATCACATGACATAAACAGAAGCGCATAGAACACAACACATAGGGAATCGTGTGACAAAACATATGTTTACATGGACATCAGTAATGGATTTATTTGCCTTAATCTGAATAAGACAATAATATGATTAAGGTGTTTATACGAGTTGCCTTTAAACGTTCGTTTCATGATCCTGATGTCATAGCACATAATTCGATTAACGTCAATGCATCACCACGCTATCCACGTTTCCTCCAGAGTTTCATGTTATTTCGGTTGTTTAATTTTTAGTTTGATACCGCACGTCGTATGGGAAAAAAACCTCCGCATTTCGCTATGTGTGCGGTCCTTTACTGACTCGATAGGTAGAGAATAGTGTCAAACAGCCATGTGTGAATTAAGTTGTGGTCACACTAGAGTTTGAGTATGCAAAATTATGTCGTATGGCATAACCTGTTATATAGATACAACCGACAGCTTCAAATAAATGGTTTTACCTGACTGCATTTTTTTAATTGATTCCTTTGTGGGATTGTATATCCTTCTTTTAATAAATCTGTTAGTACTCAGTCTTGCACCTTTTTTCATACACATCTTTGCTTCACATTTAAGTTTACAGTGGAAGTCAGAATTATTAGCCCCCCTGTTTATTTTTTTTCCCAATTTCTGTTTAACGGAGAGCAGATTTTTTCAAGTAATTTCTAAACATAATAGTTTTAATAACTCATTTCTAATCACTGATTTATTTTATCTTTGCTATGATGACAGTACATAATATTTTACTAGATATTTTTTTAAGACTCTTCTATACCGCTTAAAATGACATTTAAAGGCTTAACTAGGTTAATTAGGTAGGTTAGAGTAATTAGGCAAGTTATTGTATGACGATGGTTTGTTCTGTAGAATATCGAAAAATATATAGCCTAAAGGGGCTAATAATTTTGACCTTAATTTTTTTAAAATTAAAAACTGCTTTTATTTTAGCCAAAATAAAACAAACAAGACTTTCTCCAGAAGAAATAATATTTTCAGACATACTGTGAACATTTCCTTGCTTTGTTAAACAGGATTTGGGAAATCTTTAATCAAAAAAGAAAACAAAACATTCAATGGGGTGCTAATAAGTCTGATTTCAATTGTATAATGCTGTGATACAACTTGTAGCAGTTGAGCTTGCCTATGCAAAAACAAATACTGCTAGAACCATTGAATCATTACTGGTTTTTGTACAGCAGATTAAACAAACAAATAAGTAAATTAACGCATGCATACATACATACATACATAAATAAATAGATAAATAAATAAATGCATACATACATACTGTAGATACATGCATGCATACATACATACATACATACATACATACATACATACATACATACATACATACATACATACATACATA
>CAIGQQ010039592.1:3346038-3398827 GCA_903798035.1 Danio albolineatus | reverse complement strand
AATAAAATAAAATAAAATAAAATAAAATAAAATAAAATAAAATAAAAATGTAAAACTTGTTTTGTTGTTAAAGTCTCAGAATTATTCCTCTATAAATGGCTATTTGATGCCCACAGTATGTTTATTACATAGTGAAAAATCCCTAGCATTTCAGTGTGAACAATAAGCAAACCAAGACTGAATATATTATTTTCTTTTTGGACAAACCTACTAAAAACTACTAAACAAAAATGCACAGAATGGCTGTCAATTCCTCTTAATGATCATGTATTTAATTCTGCAGTAGCTGAAATCCCAGAGTGGAATCTCTAATCCTCCCTATTAACCAAAGTGAATTCTCAAGCTTAGCAGTAACAGTGCTGTCAGTGGTTTTGACCCAGCAGGCAGAGATCCCATGAGACTGAAGCCCACCACCCTAATCAATCATACTCTGTGCTAATGCAGAGGTCATTTTGCAGGAGAAAAGCTGGGAAACCAAAGCATCCCTACTGACTGCAGCAAACTTACTAGAAGAAAGCCAGAAGCATGTAGAAGCCAGAGTCTTTCAGTAGCTGATATAAGATCCTTAGGCAAAAAGACTGACAGTCCATTAAAGACAAATGCACGAGAGAACATGATAATGTGGAGAATACTGTAGTTTAAAATTGCAGCTAAATTTGAACCTAGGATCAGCTCTGAACAGGGTAAAGATCTCTTCATACAAACTCTATGTTTAGGAGAACTTGGACTAAAAGCCCTGCAGTGACCAAACCTTCATCAGCAGAAAGAGTCAGAAGACTAAACTAACATTTGTTGAGGAGCATGTTGTGTGGACAGAACTGGACCTACATTCACTCCACTGAGGAAAGCAAGTTTCAAGTTTGTTTTGGTGTGATGGGGAACATCATGTTCATCTTCAAACTGGAAAACACGGAACCCACAGTGAGTGCAGAAGTCAGTGAAAGGTGGAAGTATCGTGATTTGCGTGATGTTTTCTGCTGGAGTTGTTTTTTCACTTTTACATATTCATGACAAAGTGAATGAAAATGTAATCCTTCAGCATGATGTGGTTCCTTCTCTGCATCCATCCATTAATCAACCCGCAATTTTCATGCAAGACAGTAAAAAGTGACTTCTTATTACAAAATTTTTACTTTTCTTTTTACTTTCTTATTACTAAATTCAGATAAAGCTGAGGTCTTGCTTATTGGTCCCAAAAACCTCACAAGCAAAAACCTAGAACACTGTCTAGCAGCCTGTCTTCTCCTGTCTTGAAGGCCAGATTTCAAGCATCTGTAAAACTGCATTTTTTTCATCTTAAAAATGCTGCCAAACTTCAACACATGCTATCAATGTCTGATGTGGAAAAGCTCATTAGATTCTCGATTAGATTATTGTAATGCATTACTACTGTAGGCGGCTGCCCTGTTGGCCTAATTGACAAACTTCAGCTAGTTCAAAATGCAGCTGTTAGAGTGATTTCTAGAACAAAGAAATATGATCATATTACTCCAGTTCTTTCAGCATTGCATTGGCTCCCTTTTAAATATTGCATAAATGTAAAAATTTTACTGACTACCAACAAAGCCCTGAACGGCTTAGCTCCCCAGTATTTGAGGGAGTTCCTGGTGTATTATAGCTCATGACGTCCTCTACGCTCAATTAATTCTGGACAATTGATTATTCCAAGAATATCAAAATGAACTGTAGGTGGTAGACCTTTCTCTTATCTGGCGCCTAAACTCTGGAACAGCCTTCTTAGCACAGTTCGGGAAGCAGACACACTCTGTCAGTTTAAAACTAGATTAAAGACACATCTCTTTGCATTAGCATACACATAAAACAAATGCTGTTGAAATCCAAATCCTCTAAAGGATTAAACCACACTGAACTGAACTAAAATGAACTTCAACACTGAAAACTGGTCTGACACTGTTTCAATTTTTTATAATGCATGTGAAGCTGCTTTGACACAATCTAAATTGTAAAAGTGCTATTTAAATAAAGATGAATTGAATTGAATTGAATAAAAAAATATGTAAAGCTGTTCCTTAACATGGTAAACACTGAAATAATGAATTGGCCAGCCCAGAGTCCTGACCTAAACCTGATGGAAAATCTCTGCAAAATCCTTGGCAACAATGTTATGGTGAAGAAAGTACAGTGAACTGGGAAAGATACTGAAGAACAGCAGATCAAGAGACTAGTGATGTCTATTAGAGACTAGTTATGCTCTGTGGGATGCGAAACTAGTGAAATAGTGATGTGAAAGTGTGACTAGTGATGCCATTAGTCTGTAGATGCTTTCAAAGTCATTCAAAGCATGCCTGTAAACCTACTAATAGTTTTTGACTGCTGTAAACCTTAGAGTTATTTGTTACTTCTCAATCTCACTTTGTTCTACAATATTGATCTGTATTTACAATTCTGAACACTGTATTTTCCACAAAATGTGTTGGTTATTTTGTAAAACACTGTTCTACGAGCATCGTATAGTCACAAATTAAAGACCTTATTTTTTTTATGACAAAGACAAAAAAATAGTGTTTATAGATTGCTCTCAAATTTTGATCTCCACTGTAACAGCAGACATGAAATGAAAGCAGTGTGTTTTATGTGTAGGAAAGACTTCCGGTCATCTGTAATTACTCTGCCAGATCACATCAGTCAGCCGTCACACTGATGAAAGGCAGATAAAATACAAACACAGGATGCAGGCAAACAGTCGCTCAGTCAATCTGAGCTGGAAATATTGCTCTGCGTTCACTGTTGCTCTGAGGGAAAGTGCACTGAGACAGTCCTGAGGTGTGTTTTGGCCACAGCGCTCTATTTGAAGGAAGGGTGTGCGCTTCCTAAGGGTGAGAGTGAGGAAAAAAACAAGCAAGTTGAGTAGACTTGCTTAAAAAAAGCGAGCGCTAAATCAAATCTGGTCTCAGTAAACAACATCATGTGTTTGAAACCATTTTGGTAGATGAAATGTAACAAACGGTGCAAAGTTATTTTGCATAGCTCAGTTATTGATTTGTTTCACAATTTAAGACAATTCTAAGCCAATTCAGAATTATTTTACATTTAGCAAAATCTGTGGCTAATTAGTTTGTATCACTGCTTACACACTTTTACCAAAAACAGGTTTGGTAAAAAATGTAAATAAACTAAAACAGTACATGAATAATTCTGAAATTGACTAGGCTGGGTAGAAATATTACTAATTTTATTACAAAAATTTGACTAATCTTTTTAATGTAGTTCAAAATTCATTCTAAAAAGCCATGAATGATTCTTTCCCCCATATCCTACGTTCTGGCTACTTATTGTATACATCTAAAATAGAGAAGTGGGTTGTGTTTCATTTACATTTGTACCTGAAAAAAACTGAAAAAATTTTATATTTTGGGCACTTAAAGGTGCAGTATTTAGGTTTGACACCCAGTGGTTGAACTAGGTATTGCATGCCTGATTCAAAACAAATGCAACAGCAGGATGCCAGATTGAGGACACTCACAGAAGGAGTGAGCCTGACTGTCGAGCCTAAAGGCTGATTTAAGTTGTGCTCTAAATAAAAGCAACGGCACGCAATGGAAGTAATATTTTCCAAACAAAAAGGAGTTTTTGTAAAAACCAACACCTGATATTTTTATATTTGCAGCTATATTAGAAACTACTTCTATTTCTTGCGGCTTAACAACAGAAAACTGACCTCATGTGCTTTATTTAGTGTTATTCAAATGCTAACAATGTGAATTTGAATGTCATTTTACATGACATTTATTGCCATATACTGAAAGCAGCAGCAGCTCTTGAAAATAAAACAAACCATTTGAATGGAACTTCAGTGCAAGCCAACACATATCAGTGTTTTAGCATGTACATTTAATAATGTTAGAGGTTTAATATGTATTAATTAAATTATAAACCTTACCATTATGTTGGAGTGCAGTAAGTGCACTATTCTGTGCTTTTCAATAGCTGTATTTAAATTTCTGTCATATTTCGTCTGGTGCAAACAGCCAAATTGCTAATCACTTCAAATCTCGTCTCGTAACGTGTTGTTAGGGCACAGGAGGTTACAATGAAACCTCCTCACCTAATGTTTGTGGAACTCTGAATCTGTTTCATTTTGGAGTCTGCTACTGTCCACTAGAGGTTGCATACTGTGAGAGTCTTTTTGACTAAATGAATGAAATACACTATTTTCTACAAAGGCAACCCGAGGTAAACTGGCTGGCTAAACTGGCACTGGGCGGGTTAAATGACCAAAACAAAGACAGACGTTTCGGCACGTAGCAGACATTTTCAAAGCAAAATATCGTTTTCAGATAAAAAGTATGCTAACTTAGCATGTTTCTTAAATATCTGCAAACATATTATAGTATTTTTATGCTTTAGAAGAGTCCAAAACTTACAACACCTTTAAATTGTTTTTATCAATTCACCATTTCGTCACCTTAGAATTATAAGGTTCTATCTGACATTTTTCTCAAAATTTAGTTATTGACATATTCTTATTAATTGACAACTTATTTAAATTACGGGATGTTTTTTTTGTAAGTTGTTTACATTTTTAAGACTTTTTTAATTTAAAAATCAAGTGTTACACATGTACTGTTTGCTATGGAATGCAAAGACTTCGAAGCTCAATATCTCAAAATCATTCAGAATGCAGATAGAACCTTATAGTTCCAAGTTGACGATTTGTTAACTGCATTTCATTGCTCATTTTTATCAAAACGTGATCTGTAAAATTTGTCTTAAACACACACACACACACACACACACACACACACACACACACACACATGCACGCACACACACATGCCCACACACACACACACACACACACAAAAGACTCCCAGACAGGAAAAAGACTCATTTCACCTCATAAGACCAAACAGAGTCATCATGGCAATTAACTTCAGCCCATAATTGGAGCTTACATTGTGTGATTACAGTGTAGCAGCTCCATGACCAGTCTCTGCTCGGACTACACAAGTGAACCCCAGAGGTTAGGCTACAAGCATAAACCATATGTTAGCCACATCACTTATAAGAGATTAAACTAAATTGAACTCCACTCGACCTCTGCCGAGTGTCTCTCTCTTGTTCTCACTCTCTCTTCCTCTTGCCAAAATACCATCAAGCTGTGCCAGGAAATCTGGGTCAATGGTAGAAGTGGCAGAAGGAAAAAACAAGAACCAGAAAGAGACAGATCCTTCTCTGGAGACACTGAGAGTCTTAAGATAGTAGGGGAAAGCTTTTTTTTTTTTTTAATCAATTATCACATAAAGCAACGTGTTGTAATGTGCCTCTCACCCTCACAAGGAACAGCTTCATCTGTTCTGCATTTAAGACTTCAAACCAAAAACAGTCCGAGTAATCATGTTGGAAAATATGTACAAATTGTTATATGTACAATTTCATGCCACACCGTGTCACTGAAACTAAGGCTGCACATTGACACTGCAATCTTTTGTTTTTTCTGTGATCTATATTGCGATATGAATGCAATTTCAGCAGATGGCTTGAATAATACATGAATTAATGATTGACTGGGATAATTCTGTAGGGGAAGTGAATCAAATAATAAACAAATTACAAGATTAGATATTCACAACAGACAGCAATGTTTAATCACAAATTCAATATAAAATACTATCCCTAAATAGAATAGACACAATAAAAAATACTTTTTTATTTCACATTTCGGTATGCTACATCGCAGTCACATAACCTCTGCATGTTACAAGTAAATATTAAAGAGGGCACCAGCTGTTATATAAAAAAATCTAGTAGTTTAAGTGTCTGTACCATGTGTACTACCAAGCAAGTTTCGTTATCCAAAATGACTTATCAAATGAAAACAACTGAGGCAAGTGAATCAACAAAAGAGCAACGCAATGCAGGTGTTTTAACAAGTTGTCTAATGCAGTGGATGTTTTTATTTTAATTTATTATTATTATTATTATTTTTTAATAAAGCCATGTATATGGAGAAAAGAAGTGGTCCAAGAACTGAGCCCTAAGGCATCTCAGTAGAAATATGTTGCTGCAAATCACTCCTGCAAGAAACCTTAATAGATCTACCTGAAAGTTAAGATCTGAATCGGAAATGTTCAATGTCATGAGGATTCACAAGAGGATCTGGTGGTTAACTAAAAGCAGTGGACAAATCCAGCAAGATGAGCACTGAATATTTGGAAGCTGCTTCTTGTCATTCTCAGACTTTAACAACTCCAAGCAGGGCAGTTTCAGTACATATTATGCCTTTGTAATTAATGGCTTGTTTTATTCTGCATGTAATGCATAAATACTAAAGCAGTGGTGTGTATATTGTATACAGCGCTGCTAAGGGGGAAAAGTTAGGACGATTCTGAGGGCCCATGCACACTAGGGGCCCACGGAGATCTGGTTTATAATTAATAACAGTACTGTAAGGTAATATAAAGTATGAATGTATCTCTAAAATACAAGTAAAACAATTTATTAGAAATAAAATAAACAAATACGGCTTATATCTGCCCCTCGTGTCTGTCACTGTTAAATTGTCACTGTTCCAGTGTATTGCACATTGTATGAGACACTATTGCAGTACGGTTATTTAAATAGTTACACATTGGTGTTTTGTGTGTTTAGAAATGTAACATTTTCAGTGAATATTTGATTACTGTTCCTTTTTTGTACTATATTTACATTTGAAGCTACAGTCATGGCTGTTCTCTTACTAAATACTGATAAGTAGTGGACAAAATCAATAATAAAATGCATCTTTGAAGGCCTCTTGATTACGCTTATTTTACCAAAATAAAATATAATCGTGCCTTGATTTTAAATTATTTAATTAGGACAGTAAGGTCTGACTTTGCTTAGACAAAAGTCATGTAACTTAACAAAAATAATGTACAGTATATAATATAAAGTCATGGTGCAGTGGAAAAAGAGTTAATATTGTGTATGACTCCCATGAGCTCGGAGGACTGCATCCATACAGCTCTGCAATGACTCCAATAACTTATTAATAAATTCATCTGGAATGGCAAAGAAAGCATTATTGCAGGACTCCAAGAGTTCATCAAGATTCTTTGGATTCATCTTCAATGCCGCCTTCTTCATCTTACCCCAGACATCCTCAATAATGTTCATTTCTGGTGACTGGGCTGGCCAATCCTGGAGCACCTTGACCTTCTTTGCTTTCAGGAACTTTGAAGTGGAGGCTGAAGTATGAGAAGCGATCCTGCTAAATTTGCCCTCTCCTGTGGTTTGTAATGTAATGGGCAGCACAAAATGTCTTGATGGCTGTTGATGCTGCCATCCACTCTGCAGAACTTTTACATGCCCCCAATACTAAAAGTAACCCCAAACCACGATTTTGTCTTCACCAAACTTGACTGATTTCTGTTAGAATCTTTGGTCCATGTGGGTTCCAATTGGTCTTCTGCAGTATTTGTAATTATTGGAATGCAGTTGAACAGATGACTCATCAGAAAAATGTACCTTCAGCCACTTTTCCAAATGATCAACTAGAAGTTATTATTTGTAGCTCTTACAACTGGGATTGACGACAAGACTTTAGTCAGGTAGTGTAGAAGCTATTGCATCAACAAAAAAGCATTAAAATTTCGGTACTGTACTTGTGACAAGTCCTTGGTAGTCTAATGCAGTGCATGTTTTTTTAATGATGCTATGTAGATGGAAAAAAAAGAAGTGGTCCCACAACTGAGCCCTGTGGCACCTCAGTAGCAAGATGTTGCTATAAATCACTCATCCAAGACAACCAAACAGATCTACCAGTTAAAATCTGAACATGAGATGTCCAATGTGATGAGGATTGACAGGAAAATCTGGTGGTTAACCATGCCAACAAGCACACAAATCCAGCAAGATAAGCATTGAATATTCAGAAGCTGCTCTTGTCAGTCTCTGTCAGGACTGTCAGTAGAATGTCCATGTTTGAAGCCAGACTGTTTACTGTCCAGGAGGACGTTCTGTGTAAAAATGGCAGAGTTGGTTGCACAAAAGTCATTCAGGTGTTTTGCGGTGACAGGAAGATGGGATGTAGTTTTATAAAAGTGCTGTATTTAGACTGGTATCTTAAACAGTGGGCTTCAATGCTATGGGAAAAGAACCAGAGTGAAAGGATGGGGTGATTCTATGACTGAGTGCAGGAACTGAAGGGGAAACAGCTTGAAGGAGATGAGACGGAATAGGATTGATTGGAAAAGTAGTGAGGTGATTGGAAATAATGAGTTTGGAAAGGATACAAGATTGCTGATAAGAATAGTTAAAAACAAATGTAATAAACATTCCCCATCCCCAAATAAAAATACCACCCATGCTCCATACAGTCACTGAAAGAACAATACATAATAAAGAAACGTTTGATGTGATGTGCCAGAAAAAAGATTGTGTAGATATTGTACAAACGTATGAATTATACAGTATGCGTATCTCTCATTCATGAACACTCATTGTCATTTTAAGCTCATCTTCAAGAATTCCTTGCTTTCTTTATTCACTATAGTAAGATTATTCTCTCTCATACATGAACTACTGCTGTTCAAAAGTTTGGAGCTTCTTCAGGAATATTGTAAAGCATTACTGCACTTTTAAGTAACTTTTTGAATATGTTAAACTGTAATTAATTCCTGTGTTGTCAAACCTGAATGTATAGCATTATAATTCCAGTCTTCACATATGGCAATAATTCAAAATATCATAATAATGAACAAGCATGGGCACTTCAAAATAACATGAATAATAAGTTAATATTTAAACTTTTAGACTGATTTTTAAGAATCCATCTGCAGTGGATTTGCATTAACTAACATTTACTAATGGGACTGATGCAACCGTGGCTCATTATTGATACGTACCCCTATATACATTTCTGGAGTTCCCGAAATACGTCCCAAGAGGTACGTTTTTGTTTTTGCAAATTCACCAGATGTGCTGATGCACTGTGTATGCTTTTTCAGATCTCAAATTTCTTTTGCAAGTGTCTTTCGCGCCTGCTGTTCTCACAAAAATCCACAAGAGGCCACTGTCGTCTGACTGACTGATTGAGTGACTGACTGACCGATCCCCCAACCACCCTCCTCCCTAAATCCAACTGACAGTGTTTTCAAAGCAGAAAAATAAAAGCCCTCGCAGCTTCCTGATTTTTACCACATTTTCAGATCTTACCACGTTCTTACCCTGTTTTTTATTTATTTTTTTGTATTTTTTATTTATTTATTTTATTTTATTTTATTTTTTTGGCGCCACGGTGGCGTAGTGGTTAGCACGTTCGCCTCACAGCAAGAAGGTCGCTGGTTCGATCCCCGGCTGGGCCAGTTAGCATTTCTGTGTGGAGTTTGCATGTTCTCCCCGTGGTTGTGTGGGTTTCCTCCGGGTGCTCCGGTTTCCCCCACAGTCCAAAGACATGCGGTACAGGTGAATTGGGTAAGCTAAATTGTCCATAGTGTATGTGTGTGAATGAGAATGTATGGATGTGTTTCCCAGAGATGGGTTGCGGCTGGAAGGGCATCCGCTGCGTAAAACAAATGGTGTGACTAAATATCAACTTTGATATAAACAGCCCAGGGAGTAAGTAAGTATGTATGTATAATAAAGAAAAACACCATTGCTGTATATTATAATAAAAGCTTCAGCAATTAATAGCAACAAGAAAATCTGATATCGTCACAAGCGTACTTCAGTCACTGTCACATGATGATTGTTATGCTAATTTGCAGCTCAAGAAGCGTGTTCTTATTGTCATTGCTGAAAACAGTGTTGATGCTTAATGAATTATTTTATGAATAAATTAAGTTACTTTGTTAAATTATTTCATGAATAAAATAAACATGTCTTTGTAACATTATAAGTACCATATTTGTCACTATGATAAATGAACCTGTAGTAGATATACAGATGTTTGCCTTTTCACAATAGGACGGCACTATATGTGTACTGTACCTTGTGTAATATGGTGTGTTTAATTAAGTTATAATTTTTTTGGTTTCAGTTTTCTTAGCAATAAAGATGATACTGTTTTAGAAAAGATACAATCAATGGTGAGAAGTATAGCCCTAGACTGCAAAAATTAAGCAAACATTAGAATTATGTTCTTTAGCCTTTATAGTGCCCTATTAAATTGTGTTGGTGTGAAAAGAACGTTTTGATATGTTTGACCATCATGATTTGTTTGACCATCATGCGCACAACATATGGAAACTGCAGCACAGCACACAGTACAAAATAATAATAAGGTTATCGAGCAGATGGAGCGTGTCACCTGATCGCAGTATACAGTAACTTGCTTTATCAATAATTATTATTTATAATAGGCTAGGTTACAAATATTTGACCAACTCATGTATCATTTTATGCTTTTGGTCTAAACCAAATGCAGCCTTAGACTTATCACTTCAGAGGTCTCAGTCAGCTTGTTTTTGTGTACACCAGGGCGCGGATGACAGCACTTATTCAAATGAGGTGCAGTAGCAGAGCAATTGCATCAGATTTCATTTTAATCCAACTAAGCTGACTACAACACAGCCTTGAAGTGTCCTTGAGAACTTTTGAATAGTTTTGCGTGCCTAAATATACATCAGATCTTACGGCGAGGGGTGTTCTTCTGACTCAGACAGCAGTCTATAGAGAGATCTGCCAGGTGTTTCTTATAATTAATTCATCACAGGTTTGCAGTGGACACATTTCGTCTGAGACTCAATTGATGAGACTCAAAAGGGAATGGTCATGATTATAATAAAGGCAGCATTTTAATGACTGCTCATTTATTTTATAGATGCTCTTCTCTATCTTCCTCTCTTTGATCATCCACAATACACTGACACAATATGTTATTGATAAATACATCATTTAAAGATTGAAGCTGTGCATGCATTAGCAGTTTCTAGTCACGCTCACATATTAATACAGAAACACAGCAGAAATATGCAAACAGAGTTAGAAATAACCCCTCTATCATTTGTGCGTGCAATTAAAATAATAGCGAAAGGAAGTGTTATATTTTTTGGACTATTTCAATTGCTTTGGATTGCAGTGCATTACCGAACAGCAGAAACACACATGTAATTATGCCCAACGTTTACTGAGTGAGGGTCATCTGCTCTATGAGTAACAGCAAAAGGCCACTCACACAAAATAGAAAAGAGTAGAATACACTCTAAAAAAAAAAGGTTCTTCGGTGGTTCTTCAGAAGTTCTTTAAGGTGGTCAGGGTGCTATTTAGCCCTTTTACTGTGTACAGAACACTTAAAGCACCATGAGGGTTTTTCAGTGGTTCTTTGGGGTGTTTAAAGTGCTATATAGCACCACTACTACTGGTAAGCACTTGTTCTTATAGCTAATTCTCATAACTCTTATGCCGGTTTTATTTACGGAAAGGGTAAAGTAACATTATGAGCACCTTAAAATATAGGTGCTATATAGCACCATTTGACAAAAGTACTATATAGCACCTATTTTTTTAAGGTGCTGTATAGCACCAAAAAAGGTTCCCCCCTCGTTACGACCAAAGAACCAGTTTTGATGCTATTTAGCACCTTTTTTTTTTAGAGTGTATGGCATATATGAGCAGTGGAAGGAAAATAAAAGGCATGAAAAGAGAAGCAGATTCTCTGGCTAAATGTCTTTTCCTTTTCTTCGTAAAGAGTTTGTGTTCATCTCTTCATATGTTACTCTCTTAAATATACATCTTTTCACTAAATCAGAAAACACCTTGAAATGACCTTTGATAGATTGGGAAATAAAGCCAAATTCATAAACAAAAATCCATTTTTCAGCATCAAAACTGTATAGAAGCTCTGGCCTTGAGCTTTGAATTCAGATGGTAAATATCCCTGTCTTACAAGATGAGATAGAGAGAGAAAAAAAAAAACAAGAGGTGAAGGTGATGGTGGGGTTGCGTGCTGCAGAGAAGATAAAGGAAACATTTAATCTCCCCTTCTCTATAGAGCCACTCGCGCTTCACCCACCCTTGACCCCAAAGTCATTTCTCTCTTTCTTTTTCTTTCTGTTCATTCACAATGTCACAAAAGCACCTGCCATGAAGCTACTTGTGTGATTCATCCATCTCTGTCAGTTTCATTTGGTACTCGCATAATTAATAACCTTAATTAGGCTTGAACACTCAAACCAAGCATATGGCATGAGTTGATGTTCAATTATTATTATTATTATTATTAGTAGTAGTAGTAGTAGTAGTAGTAGTAGGAGAAGGAGGAGGAGGAGGAGGAGGAGGAGGAGGAGGAGTAGTAGTACACTGTTGTAAAAAATGGCCGTTTTTCAACCGTAAAAATACTGTAAAAATTCATTCATTCATTCATTTTCTTTTCGGCTTAGTCCCTTTTATTAATCCGGGGTCGCCACAGCGGAATGAACCGCCAACTTATCCAGCATTTGTTTTACGCAGCGGATGCCCTTCCAGCCACAACCCATCTCTGGGAAACACATCCATACATTGTCATTCATACACATACACTATGGACAATTTAGCCTACCCAATTCACCTGTACCGCATGTCTTTGGACTGTGGGGGAAACCGGAGCACCCGGAGGAAACCCACGCAACCACGGGGAGAACATGCAAACTCCACACAGAAATGCCAACTGGCCCAGCCGGGGCTCGAACCAGTGACCTTCTTGCTGTGAGGCGAACGTGCTAACCACTCGGCCACCGTGGCGCCCTACTGTAAAAATGTTACAGTAAAAAAACATAATCTGGTTAACAGTATGTTTCCTTAATATATACGGTGAATAACTGTAAATTGACTTTCCCAGAATTCCCAGAATGGCTCATCACTTTTTATGCTTTTTGAAGACATTACTCTGGATCTTTCAGTTGTTTCCTTATCAGTTATGTACATTATGCTACATCATTTATTTATGTTACATAATGTTGACAAACAATGTTTATTTCATGACTTTAATTTTATGCATGTCACAATACTGGTGTTTAGTAGCTGTGTGAATGACACTGAGCACCTTCTATACACTGATACACTTGTCTGCTTGTGGGGAAAGTTGTTTGTGATGAGCATTGGTTAATTATGTAACTTTCTCATCACCAACTGCATACTGCTGTGTTATCTGTGTAACAAAAGATGTGATGTGTAGATGTTGGTAATTCAAAATACAGACATATTACCTCTAGAAATTAGTTAAATACGGTAGTTTGTACCGTATTTTAAAATAAATACTGGCAACCACAGCTGCCATTTTTTTTACCATAAATTTTACAGGGTAATTTTTTTACAGTATAGTAGTAAGTTTAATGGCATGTTTATAACAAACAAATTAACAAATATATACTGAATATAAAAGTAGTATTTTCACAGTAATACAATAACTAAAAACTGTATAATTACAAAATATTAAAATATAATTTAAGATATATTACATATACTACCACTGTCGATATCCCACCGTGGCCAATTATTGGTTTATTTGGGGTTCTTCCGCTCGACCACACTTTACCCTCTCATTTTATAGACTTAGTAGCCTTTCTCAACCCTTTTAGCTAGGCGATTAATTCCTCTGAACTGGAAGAGCCCTCACCCTCCCTCTCACACTTTTTGGATAAAAAAAAATCTTTATTTTATGATATTAGAGAAAATTAGGTACTCTCTTCCCTGACCTAGCACTATTTTTATTAAATTGTGGAAACCCCTTCGCAAACATGTCCAAACTCTTCAGCTTGAGTCCCCACCCTCCAATTCTGGATACTATTGGTACTGGATACTAGTTGTAGGGTTATTTCTTCTGTATATAAGATTGCACTAGTATTTTTCATATTTTGTTATTTATTTGTTGTTCATTCATTCATTCATTCATTCATTTTCTTTTCAGCTTAGCCCCTTTATTAATCAGGGGTCGCCACAGCGGAATGAACCGCCAACTTATCCAGCATTTGTTTCACACAGCAGATACCCTTCCAGCTGCAACCCATCTCTGGGAAACATCCATACACACTCATTCACACTCATACACTACGTATTATTATTATTATTATTATTATTATTTATTTTTTTTGCACAAAATACTCTTCAGTGTATTTGCTTATTGTTACATGTTTATGTTGTCCTTTTTGTATATTTTTCTTGTGTTTTACAATGTATAAATAAAACATAAAAAAAAAACTTTTAGCACCGACTCAATAGTAATGGTAACTGAATTCATGATGTTTACGGTTTATTAATGTTTATGTGTTGTGTGCTGGCTAACAGATGAAGATCTTTTCTAAATTTACTGGTGTTTTTTATAATTGCATGTGTTTTCCTAAATTGCAGCACGTTAAGCTCTCTCGGTCACCGTATGATGGATGGACTATTTGTCCAATTAGAAGTTTGTAAATCACAAATGATGGGAGCCTAGGACTGACCCTTGGGAAACACCCTGTTAAACACAATAACCCCATTAAGTGTCATTCATAAACACAGCCACGCTTTCTATGTATGACATTTTCCATTGTACTAAAAAATGACAATCTAATTCTTAAGGCTTCAGCTTATTTTGTTCATGGTTTGATTACGTCTTTATTTATTATTATTGCTACTTAGACATTTTCAGAAAGAAAGTTGAAAGATGATGTGTTCGCATTGACATTCAGCAGTTATTTTAAATTCAATCTACACTAAATATTTAAAAAAATGTTTATCATTCATTCATTTTCTTTTTGGCTTAGTCACTTCAGTAATCAGGGGTCACCACCACAGCAGAATGAACCGCCAACTTATCCAGCATGTGTTTTACGCAGCGGTTGCCCTTCCGGCTGCAACCCATCACTGAGAAACACCCATACCTACTCATTTACATACATACACTACGGACAACTTAGCTCACCCAATTCACCTATGCCACATGTCTTTGGACTTGTGGGGGAAACCGAAGCACCCTGAGGAAACCCACGTGAACATGGGGAGAACATGCAAACTCCACACTAAAATGCCAACTGACCCAGCGGGGGCAATGCTACCCACTGCTCCACCGTGACACCTTATGTTTATCATATAAATGTTTATTTTTACTTTATTTAAATCTGTTTTTATTAATTATTCTAATTCACTAAAGGCGCCACGGTGGCCAAGTGGTTAGCACGTTCGCCTCACAGCAAGAAGGTCGCTGGTTCGATCCCCGGCTAGGCCAGTTGGCATTTCTGTGTGGAGTTTGCATGTTCTCCCCGTGGTTGCGTGGGTTTCCTCCGGGTGCTCCGGTTTCCCCCACAGTCCAAAGACATGCGGTACAGGTGAATTGAGTAAGCTAAATTGTCCGTAGTGTATGTGTGTGAATGAGAATGTGTGGATGTGTTTCCCAGGGATGGGTTGTGGCTGGAAGGGCATCCGCTGCGTAAAACAAATGCTGGATAAGTTGGCGGTTCATTCTGCTGTGGCGACCCCGAATTAATAAAGGGACTAAGCCGAAAAGAAAATGAATGAATGAATGAATAATTCACTAAAGTATCCAAGATGAGAGAAAAGAAACAAGTTCATAGAGATAAGTTCATTTTAATAACCAACCCAGGTTATTTCAATCCAGGTTGAAAACGTATCGCTATATACATTTCTGGAGTTTGCAAAAAAACGTCCCAGGAGGTGGTGTTTTTTTTTTGCAATTTTTATTTTTATTTTTTGCAATTTTTGTTTTGCAAATCCACCAGAGGCCGACGTGTACGCTTTTTTAATATCTTAAATTTCTCTCATAAGTACCATACGGAGGTAAGCTGAAAAGGAGCAGCGTCATACTGCCTCGTAGCGTTCGTATACATATAACGAAATGCAGCCATATGTATCTCTGGGTACACAATTCGCAATCTCAAAAAAATTATATAGGGCTACATTTTCAGAATGAGCCTATGTTGCAATCAGTATTATAAAATGAAGACTTTTCCATCCATAGATTTTACTTCTTCTATATTAGACCCACAGGATCTTTCTCATGCAAATCAGTTTTTATAAGGACTCTCCACCTTTTTGAAATCAAACAAACCTTGAAATGGTTTACTGTGCTGGGTGCAATCAGAGGATAAGTTCACATTTCCATTTCAATTATATTTCTTCAACACAAGAAAAGCCAAAAATCAAACAAATGGAAACATGATATCAACATCTACCAGGCCTCCAGTCATCAAAGATGATGAATTACCTCTGTTCATTAGAGAAATCTCATCTGTCAATGTCATGTCAATATAGCATTTCCCTCTGTGCAGGACAAAAGCAACAATCTGCTCTGACCTCGAGCAATGCTAAACCCTCGTGCTGATAACAGGACAATCTCATGGTCCGTGGAAGAAACAGGAGAGTCTCCCATCCATCACACACACTCTTCACAGCTCATTACAGGGGAAAACCCTCTAAACTAAAGCTTTTATACAAACCCAGCATGTGTTTCCAAAACATGCAAATGTTTATCGCGCATTAATGCTTTGCAGGTGTTATTGTGGAACATTAAAATCGAATTCAAGGAGAAATGAGGAAGTCCCCACTGACATGAATCATTTGTATGAAGAATATTTCTCACTTACAGAAGTTCTACTAAAAAACTTTTGACTTTTCTAGCACAACAACGATCAAGTATCTTTCTCAGTCTGGCAGTATCATCCTCCTGTTTGCACCTACACAGGCTGTTATATTCCCCAGGGAGCACATTCAGCAAAAGAAGGACAATTCAATTTCAATAGACAGACCTTATTTTTATATTTTTGCTCCTGCAATGCCAGGGTTTTGCTGTTGCTAGTGCACTGGGCAGTTGCTAGGGTAGGTGGTCGCTAGGGTGTTCTAACTGAGGCCCCGTTTACACTAATGCGTTTTCGTTTTAAAACGCATAAGTTTTGCTACGGTTACTCCATTCGTCCACACTATGCCGGAGTTTTCGAGCCCCAAAAATAGAACGTTTTGGAAACGCTGGAGAGGCCATTTTCATTCTAAAACGCTGCTGCTCTGTCTCAGTGTGGATGGGGGGAAAACGGACACATCTGAAAAAGGAGAGATTCGTTGCTTGATTAGGGCTTTTGGGTCATTGCGTATCCTTCCCTTATTCGTCAAGACCCTATCACATGACTATAACGCCACCGGAAGATGGCAGACCAGCCTTCACTGTTGTCCGTTTTAGGCACCATTGTGTTAAACTCTGCCTTTTTTTACTGCAACAGCTGCATATATATTTGCAAGAAGCAAGCTATTGTTCGAGCACTCGCTAATCGATTGCGTTTCAAGCAGCGTAAGCCCTATTTAGAATGCCAAGCGAGACACATGCTTCCTGTTTATACTTGAACGTGCATGCCCAGAGTGCGCGAATGGTCACGTGATATACGTTTTTAGTGTGGACGGAGATCTGTTCAGAAATGCTGGGTGAAACGTTAGTGTGGACGCGGATCGTTTTCATGCTAAAACGCCATTTTAAAACTTAAAACTTTAGAGACTCTCATGTGTCTGTGCTGTAGCGTTCCAAACGTTACTCTTCGCAACAATATGCAATATGCACAAACAGCACTGAGAGCAGACAATTCCTCTGCATACCGACGGCAAATGTTTTAGCACTAGGAATGTGAGGTATTTCCCTGGTACAGTCAAACAAAGCTGCTTCTCCTCTGTTTTAATCGTAATAATTTAAATGAACTGTTTATTATTATCGTGCTGTTGTTCACAATCACAGAGATTTTAGTGACACCCGTTTGTCAGCGACCAGAGCAGAGGTAACGTTAGGTAAAGTGTACAAGAGCAGAAATAAGACAAACAACGAAACGCAGCTCCTCCGTGATTCTGCTGTCTGATGATGAGCTGTGAGCTTGTTAAGAGAGGGCCTGTTAAAATAAAATTTCCCAGTGAAACGGCTGCCAGTTCACAAACAAATTACTCAATTCATACAAACAAGGGTGAATAGATCAGTTTTTGTGAATTAAATTTGTTTAATGTTGTTTTTATTATTACTATTAAAGTCTAATGACAAAAATTGCTAATTAACTGTACATGCAGGGTGCCCAGGCTCATTCCTGGAGGGCTGGTGTCCAGGTCCTGCGGAGTTTAGTTCAAGCCCCAATCACTTGGGCTAGCCAATCAAGCTCTTAATAGGTTTTTTTGTGTGGATTTCTTGCTTTTAGTTTTACATTAGGAAGATAAAGTTCCATTTAAATATTAAAATATATAAAACATACTTTAAATATTATATACATATACTTTGTAACAGTTTATTTTTTAAAAATGCTAGGGCCCCTGAAATTGCTTATAGGGCCCCAAAATCACTAAAGCCCTGTTTACACTAGTGCGTTTTAGTTTAAAAACAGCGTTTTAGCATGAAAACCATCCGCGTCCACACTAGGGTATTTCAACAGATCTCCCTCCACCAGAAACTTATATCACGTGACCATTCGCGCACCCTTCGCGCACTCTGGGCATGCGCGTTCAAGTATAAACAGGAAGCACGTGTCTCACTCGGCATTTGGTTATTGTTAGTCAACAAACGCTGGGCGAACGATGAACGCGATAGTAAAGAAAGTCAGAGAGGTCTTTTTGAGGACAGACGACGAGGTCGAGTTGTTACTTAAAGTAACAAATGAATATAAAACATTCATGGCTATCAAAAATAGTGTTTACAGTGAAGACTGGTCTGCCGTCTGCCGGTGACGTTATAGCCATGTGCGCTTGACGAATAAGGAAAGGATACGCAATGACCCAAATCCCCAATCACGTATCGGATCACAGCAATCACGCCTCCGTGTTCAAAGGTATCCGTTTCCTTCCATCCACACTGAGACGCAGCAGCAGCGTTTTAGAATGAAAACGCTCTCTCCAGCGTTTTCAAAACGCTCCGTTTTCGCACCTCGAAAACTCCGGCGTAGTGTGGACGGATGGTGTAACCGTAGCAAAATTTATGCGTTTTAAAACGAAAACACACTAGTGTAAACGGGGCCTAAGTCTGCCCCTGTGTGTATGTCCTGGTCTTCTAAGTTGGGGGTTGAGCGTTGGACTAACAACCCACCTCATAAAAGCAAGATGTTACGAAACACCAATAAGGTGTGGCCAAAATATCAACTTCGATGTAAATGGTCCTGCGAGTAAGTTTTTATGTACATGTGTATAAGCTGTTCTGTATTTAAACACAAGCAAGTACTTCACAATCAATACAACAATGTGGACTACAAGACAGTATAGGAATCGATGCTTAGTGTTTCTTTGCAAATGACATTGCCAAATATACAGTATAGGCCTGGAAAGCATAATTCATTTTTACAGATCTTTGACCTTGATGAAAGAAAGTGATGCTAATTATCTTGCAGAGACTATGAAGATTCTACAGGATTAGATTTTTTATACCCTTTGAATGCCTTATTGTTTGCACACAAGTAAAGGTTAAGAAGAGGGAGACTAGCAGATGCTTCAAGCTGTACTCTGTAAAGCAGAATTCACAGTGTCAACACTTTTGAATCACAAGCTTCTCACTTACAGCAGGAATCCAGTCTGTGTTTGTATGTGTGTGTGCGTTGTGTGGAAACCAAGCGGGAGGTGTTTTTTTGATCTGCAGCGGTTTCATTCACACAGTGTTAATTAGTATGTGAGGAGGGAAAAAAAAACACGGGGCAATGCGCATATAAGAAACTAATTTTAGAGCAAGAGACCTTTCCCTTGCTAAAATTCTCTCCATGTGGTGCATATAAACAAAAAAAATAAACAATAAATAAATAAATGTAAGAATTAATGAAAGAACTGAAAATGAAAGAATTTCTTTTTTACTATCACCAGGAGACATTCTGGAATACTAATTCATGATTGGAGAATAGGTTAAACAATTAAACTTAAATAAATGTAATAAATATATAATACATTTCAACTTAAAAGCTTGCAAGCAAATAAATATTAAATAAACAAATATATATTAAATAAACAAATATTAAATAAGCAAATTAACATAAAACAAAAAAATAAATAGCATTTAAAAAAAACATAATTAAAATAACAATTGACCTGCCTCTTAAACTATTCTTATTATTCCACCCATTGTTAAAGAAAAGCTAACAATAGCCACTTCACCGTTGAACACTGCCGCCAGTGGATTGCTTTCTTTCGAGCTAAACATAAGCCCTGCTCTCTCTCTCTCTTTTTGTGCACCCCTCATCTATTCCCTCCTGCACCCTGTCCTTGTTTCCATGGAAACAGTTGTCAACGTGGAGGGAGCAACGTGGCAGAATCCAGCAGCAGATATTTCCCAGCATGCACTGCCGCTAATGGAGGAGAATCCCATGAGGGGATTGGTGTGTGAAAGTGTTCATTGGTGGTGGTAACGATATGATAAATAGCTGCATCACCTTAACAAGTGAATCAGGTCACCTTCCACATTACTGTGTGCTCCTGATACCCTTCAACTCACCTACACGTACCATCTAACACTCCTACATTGCTTTTAGCAGTAAAACAAATACACTAACAATACTACCAAATTATATTTGGCAGTTCAGTGGAATGTATAATAGATTCTATGCTTAAATGCAAAATGTGTCCGTACAGCACTTGGTATTTTTAAGTGATTTATTTCATTACATGCAGTTATTCTGTGATTTTAATAATGAACACAGTTATTAATGGCGTCTGTGGTGTAGCAAACAAAAAAGAACACAAGTGAATAATGCATTGCAGAACCGAGAGGCAAATTTATTCTTCAGGTTGTCCTCATAATAAGGACACTGCCTTCACTATGTTCTTGCATCTTCTATTTTTCTCTTTAAAACTGCTTGCAGACTAAAACTGAGATTAAATACAGAACAAAAGAGCAAAATCTAATTTAACTGACTTTGCATTAGTGTTTTGGCTTTTTTCACCAATCTCTGAATATATTTATTTCTCTTAATTATACCAAATATATTCCTAATATCTCACCAGTAAAAAGCAAAAAGCATAATAACAGGAATATTCCTTAATTAAAGAGCAGCAAAATGTGTAAAGAGATTAAGCGTTGAATAAAGGAATGATACATACTGTATGTTTGCTTCTCTTGAGTTTGATTCAATAATATCCAGCTGCAGGCCCGCAGAGCCACACACGTTTCAGGCACACACAGTCCAGCACACACGATCTAGACAAACCATATATGGTTACAACAGATGTTAATGTTATTAACGTCTTCTCAGACATCGTCATAAATATACTTACTAATAAATATTGTACACAATAAACAATAGTGTTTCACAAATATTGCGACCGAGACGGGCGAATGGGGATTGTTGTTTTCGATCGCCATTCAATATAATAGACTGAACAGTTTTCAATCAGTCAGTCATCATAGATGATCAGTCATACTCGTTTGCTGGCCTTGCTGTACGGTCTAAATTGGACAGGTTTAATCAATATAATGAATTAATTTATAGTGAAGGAAATAATAGCAAGTTAATGTGTATAGGCAGTGATACATCTTCATATGTAATAAAAATATTTAATCTTTTCAATAAATGTAAAACACTACATTTTACTCAAGCGATTTAATAGTATTTCTTTGCTTAATTGTCTAATAACTTTTTTATTAATGATTTTCCACATTAAATACTATAGTAGTTTATAGTAAAAAGTAATATATTGTTTTTAAACTGGTAATTTGTGGTAATTATAGTTGCAACAAATTTAGCAATACAAACAAATTTTTTAACGATCAATAAAATAAAAAAAATTATATATATATAATATTATATATATATATATATATATACACATATATACATATATACATATTACTAACATATTACTATATACATATATACATATTACTATATTTACTAAAGATTTAGGTAGTTTAAATCAGTCTATAACTATATTCATTTTAAATTATTTACTATAGTAATTCATTTTAATGTGACACATTATTGTTTGCTTTTTATATTGTATAACAAAATCATTTTAACCAAGTATGACAACATTAAGATCCTGAATTAGTTTATTACACTTAATACTACGATTACATGGTCTGTTATGTTTTCTTTGTGTATATGGATACTTGAATAAAGTGTTTAACCAATAATTTTTATTCACATAATCAGTTCAGAAACTGATGTTAAAACGATTGTTACGATATAATAATGAAATAATGACCGTCTAATGAATGGCAATCGTAGCCCGCGCTGGATTATTATTGTAACCCCACTCCAACCCATAACCCAACCGTCACAGCACTGTAAAAATACAAATTATTGTTATACGGTGTCATGAAAAAAATGCAGCTGTATTAATGTGCATATCACACCTCCGACCGGCTGCATATCCGTTCTAGCCTTTACCCCTCATTGCTTTACCCCCGCGCAGTCTCGATCGCCATATTTGTGACATTATTTTTCTGTCCAATAACGATGTCAAATGCTGTTGATATTTGGTTGATTTTAGGTTGTGTTGGAAAGTGACCAAAATCCAATGTCGAGCCAACATCGTAAACCAACTCCATATTGACGTCAAACACAGACATTTATTCATCAGGTACGGCAACCAAAAATCCAACATCTGATAGACTTCATAGTGGTAACATCCACACAACGTAAGTGTCACGGTCACAACAAGGAGAGGGAGTCAGGGATTATAAAAGTGATACTTTTATTGAACAGTCTTCAAGAAGGACACAGGTGGAATCAATGCCAGGAGGATTGATCAGAGAGATCTGGGTAGGTGAGTATAGAGTGCACACAAGTAATCAAAGTCACTTCCCTTTTAGAAGGATCCGATGAAGGCAAGGCTGAGTCGTTGGGAGCACAGGAGAGCATCCAAGGACGGCAAGGAGAGCAGGTAGGGTTGGACGTGTGAACGTGATACCAGTTAGTGAGTGAATGAGTGAGGCGAGTATTTATGTGTGCAGAGGGAAGTGCTTGCAGGTTTGAGGAATCAATAATCAAGGGAGTGCTTACAGCTGTGGTGTGTGGTGGCTGGTGATTGAGAGTGGCGATTGGGACTGCGGGAAAGAGCGTGACAGTAAGGCTGTAAGATTATTAGACGTTGGACATTGACGTCGGCCTGATTTTGGGTTTTGTCAAATGATGTAGGGAAATCAACCTGATTTTCATTTACAAAAACATTTGCAACATCCCCACGACATTGGGGTACAACGTCAATCTGAGGTCCTGTGCCTGTGAGATACAATTATCACATCTTCTATTCATTGGACTTTTCAGTTTTTACTTTCTCTCGGGTTTGATTCAATAGTTTGGTTCAATGATTATGTTCACCTGAGTCTGGTTTAGTAACTTGTCATATTGTTTACATCAATTGATTCCTTCAATTCAGTATTGTTTAGTTTGGTTTTTAAATAAAAAAAAATCCTTATCTGCTCTGCTATAAAACCATTACAATAATACAAATGATTGTCACGTGTAAATAAACAGATATGGATCCAAAATGCAAGAAAAGTGATTTATTGACAAAGTCAAAAAACAACCACACAGGGTCTAGCAGAGACAGGACGAGGAGGCAGGGCTGAGGAAGGTCAGGAAGGAAAACGGACGGGGTCCGGTGGTCACTCCTAGCTGTCCTGAACACAGATGAAGGTAAGTGACTTCACACACAACGAAACAGAAACATAGCAGCGGTGTCCATATATAGCCCTAATAATGACACTCAGCTGGTGCTAATCAGAACAGCTGAGTGACGTCATCACACGTGATCAGCCCAGACACATCAAAACAATAAACATGTGAACGATCAAAACAAGACAACCCCACGTGAAAACAGACAATCCGGAGAGAGCATAAAACTGCAACCGTGACAATGATGACAGTTAAATTTCTCTTAATTCGATATTTGAAACGTTACAAAATACATCTATTTTGAACTGTTTTTTAATTGTATGCAACAACAGCAATAATAAATGTTTTTTGCACATCATTGTCAGGATTCGGGTTGAGGAAAAGGAGTGAGGACTCAATTGCATAAAATAATGAGTATTTATTAATAATGAAATAAAACAAAAGGACAAAAAAAACTACCCAGAGGGGGAAAACATTAATTAAAAGGCAAAAACAAACTTTACTGGGCTGGCAGGGAAAAAAGGCAGGGCTGGACAGGACAGGACAGGGCTCGATACACCATGACAAGCAGATATTTGACGACCATTGACGACAAACTGGCACAGGACAGCAGACATGAGGAGAATTTAAAGCAGGAATAATTAACAAACATGATAGATTAATAATGGGTTAACAAGGAGGGTGGGGCTAGATAATAGACGGGAGAGCACATGACAACACAAGCCATGTGCTCACATAAAAGACTAGAACACGCAGCCAATGAGAGAACTCATTAACTGCGTGCTCACATGACGACACAAGCACGCGGCGTGTGTAAAACACACCACGTGCTAAACACAACAACAGAGGACTGAACGCGAGACACAAGCACACGATAAAATTAGGACATCTTACTGTGAGCTCACACATATGCAACGTGCATGTTTCATCTCAGTGCCATCCCAAAGCGGAACCAACTAGACAGTGAAGATGCTGAGAATGAAACAGCGCAATGCTGACAGAACAAACACCAGGACGAGAGCGTGCAATCGTGAACACGGCCAGACCTCATGCGCCCGTATAAAACGGAAGCGCGCGCGGTCCGAGCCCGCCCACAATCGGCACTCATACATAGACACAATGACAACCCACAAGACTAGACAGAGCTAGTGTCCGGACTCTGCCACCAAGACAAGAATTAACAAGACAGGAGAGGCAGAACCCTGACAATCATGTGACACTGAAAGCAGGAGTGTTGGTTTGCTGTTCTGCTATTTTAAACGGTAATAGCTTTATGACACCTAAAATAAATTACTTTCAAACTAGTGATCATAAAAATGGTTAGGTCATTTCCACATGTTTTGGGAATGTAATATTATACACACCTATTGGCAAGATTTGAATAAAGAGATAAATGCAATAATGGGATTGAATGTGGAATGTAATTTTAAAACTATGTACCTGGGAATTTACTCTTCAAAAATACCAAAAAATATATGTATATCTTCTTGAAACACTACTAACAACAAGAAATGCAAAAAAAAAAAAAAAAATGGCTCAAGGAAGATCCTCCATCTGTAGGAGAATGGCATGATATTGTAAAAGAGGTGTATGATATGGAAGTACTGACACTTTCCTTGAGACAACAAGCCTATAAAAGTTCTGCATACTGGGATAAGAGGCTGGGAAGAAATAGAATGTTTTATTTTTATATATCTTGAACCTGTTAATCTTTGATATGTAACCCTCAACGATATTCTATATAGCAACATTTTATCAACCATAAATACAAATGTAAACAAGATTGTCTTCAGTGACCTTCAACACTTGTATTGTATGTCTTTTTTGTTTCTATGTTCTTTTGAAAATGTTTTTATTATATATATATTTTTTTATTATTTTATATGTTCTGAACTGTTTTGGAAAAAAAATATATACACATTAAAAAAAAACAGCAATAGCATTTTAATTAAACAACACAGAGAGCATACAAGACTTTTGAACGACAGCTGTAAATAAATGAAAGTATTTTCATTTACTGTATTGTGCAGCTACTGTAATGCACAATAAGGCTGTATTATGCATTAACTTGGTTATTATTGGTTATAAAAAGGAGATGAACCTGTCAACATAACATGGATCATCTTTAAGGTGTCATATAATAAGTTAAAACAGAAAAAATACAAATTTCCATACAGATCAATCAGAAAAAAGTCCTTATGACACTCCAACACTCCAGTGACATTAAATCAACTACTCATTAAAAAAAAAAAAAAAAAAAAAGATACTCAGCCGTCAGCCTAAATCTCCTGACTAATGAGAAATTAATGAGTGATGGTCAAGTTAAGCTCTGATGTCTTCATTCTGAGACTATTAATGATAGTTCAGAGAGAGAGAAACATAATACCAAAAGGAGATTTGATATGCAACAATCACTTCAATTACAGGCCACCATTGAGGTGCAGCAGTAAGGACTCTCATACTGTTTTAAATGTAGGAGGTGTGTGGGCTGCTCTTGTATTATTATGGTGGATGGAAGCCTCCTTAAGAGTCTTGGTAATGTGGCTTTTATGTATCAAACGATCACCCACGCGTACTCAGCTCTGAAAACCCTTTTAGTTCAAAGAAAAGAAAACTGGAAAAGGTGACAGGTGAATAGTAGAAAGAGAATCCGGGAGTGTGCACGGCAGGGAAAGAGATTTAAGAAAATGATAAATGAGCCTCTCTGGTGAAAGTGATTATTTCTGTGTGATAGCTATTCTTACAGGATCACAGATGTTGAACACCTGTAGGCGAGAGAGGGTAATGCGGTAACAGCGAATGGTATACCTTCTTCAGTGTAGAAGGAACATTTCAAAATGAGGAGTAAAATCACTTCATACATTAACAGAGAGATCAGGTCGTTAATTAATTCAATTAATCTTTATTTCTATAGTGCTTTTTACCATGTAGATTGACAAAGTATTAATTAAAGTGTGTTTAGCTTTAAAAGGCAAGAAGCTTCTATGATTTTCTTTAAAGCTTTTAAATGGATAATTCACACAAAAATGTTTTTTTTTTATCACACTGAAGTGGTTCTAAACATTCTAAACTAAATATTTTGAAGAATGTTAGAAAAAAGCACCTACAGTAGTAGCAAAAAAAAAAAAAAAAAGTAGCTCAGTTTATTTAAAGGGCCATGAAATCACCCTCTTTCGGTTCAAGTCTACCTAAGAGTTTTTTCAAAAAATGCTCTGCTGCGAGCATAGGGAGGAGTGGGCATGGCTGGCAGAGCAGGGTGAAAAAAGAGGAGCGAACAACTGTTGTCAGTTGGCTTACAAATAGAGACACAAACTGCGAGGAAACGCATGACTCTGTAGTTTACAGTTAAAATTTAAAATACAAAGAAAAAAAGTTAAAATACAAAGAAATAAACAGTAATTAACTGTTCTGCTACATTTGTTATTCGTAATTTCATGTACACGTAACCAGAATTTGTTATATGATTATAATCATGTTTATATAAACACTATAAATGAGGAGGACTTCTCTCCTCCTCAATCCCAAGGTCTAAATGCAGACACAGTGGATAGCAGTGCAGCAGATCTCTTGCCGTTTCCATTTCAACCATAAGCCCTGCCGGTAATCTGGAGGATTTTAAACATAGGCGAACACAGCAGCAGAATGCTCCGCTATTCTCTGATTCTTGTACAGCTCTTCCAACAAAAATGCTTTGTCTCACCCAGCCATTGGGTCTCTTAGCTTGCCAGGTCTGCCTTCTCTTCAAAAATCACGTGCTCTTATGAATAATTAAGAAGCAGGGTCTTCTCATAGGATAAGAAACGACACATCATCTCTCCACTAGCAGATTTGCGCTATGTCACTGATTTTTATCCATGGCAAAGATCATTTTAAACCTGGAAGATATAATTAGCTGAAAAAAGCTCAAAATTATCCAGTTTTCTCCACAATTACAGCTGACAGGTGCTAACAGTGTCTTAACTGATGCTCAACACACACAAATATGTTAAAATCTCCAAAACAAAGTTCTCCACGGTGTCTTTAACCTTTCATTTTGATAATAAGAAATATGTCTTGAGCATCAAATAAGCATATTAGACACTGTGACACTAAAGACTGGGGTAATAATGATCAAAATTCTATTGTCAATGCAAAATGATTAGCATTTGATATATTTTAAAATAGTGATAATATTGTAATATTTGTAATACTATTTTTAAATATAATTGTAATAATATTTTATCATTTTACTTTACTGGTTGCATTTCTCTGTTAGTGTTGTTGGACCACAGTACTGCATTTGATAGTACTGATCATGACATTTTCCGTGATAGGCTTGAAAATTCAAGGGAACTGCATTGGCTTGGTTCATTATCAAGAGATGTCATACCAATCAAAGGTACACTGTGGGGTACCACAAGGCTCAGTTCTTGGTCCCTTATTGTTTAGATTACCGATTATATATGCTACCGATATTATTAAAAATCATGCAGTTAGTTTCCACTCTAATGCCAATGATACAAAACATTTTATAATTAAAGATACACTTTTTTGCAAATTGGACCTGAAAATTCTCACGCAAAAACCTAGAATACAGTCTAACACTTGATAGATATTTAGTTTTTGTCTTCAGTCAAAAATTTGATAGCAACCTGTCAGTTGAAGGCTATATTTCAAACATTTGCACATTTTTAATCTTCAAAAAGTTGCCAGACTTCGACATATCTTATCAATGTCTAAAGCTGTTAAGATTATTCATGCTTTCATGAATCTCAGTTAGACTACTGTAATTTGTTACTAGGTAGGCCTACTAGGCGTTACTTTCCCTGTAAACCTAATTTACAAACTTCAGCTAGTTCAAAATGCAGCTGCTAGAGTGCTTTCTAGAACTAAGAAACATAATCATATTGTTACGGTCTAGTATTTATTTGTTTGTTGGTTGGTTTGCTATTATTATTATTAGTGGTAGTATTATTGCCGTTTTGGAGTGTTTTTGGTATGTCTTTTATTGTCATTTTGGAATGTTTTTGGTATTTCTTTTTTCTTTGAGGCTAACTCTGCCTTGCACCTGCGGCTAATTCAGATTGTTGGTTTTATAAGAGAAAGCTGAGTGTGTGTCTGGATGGCTCTTTGTTTTCTAGCGCGTGTCTGGCTGATCCTCCTGTTTTTTGCTCAGTTGTGAGCATGACCCATACTTGCTGAGAATCTCTGTGTCTTGTATTTATGATGGTTTGAGAATTCTGTGCGCGTCTTGTGCAGCCACTGCTGAGGAGCCATGCTGGTGTTGTTGCTGTTTATTTCATTGTTTGTTGATCTATGTTCTGTGTTTGTTTGTTTGATTGTTCAATTAGTAATTTTTGATTGAGTTAATATCGTTAAATTATCTATATTTTTGAGGCCAGTTTATTTTTAAAAGACTAAATAGAGAATTGTACTTCTTGAGTTGTGTGTTCTTTTTATGTTGCCAGCCCTCCCCAGACGAGCATTATAAAATTGGGGATCATAACAATATCAGTCCGGTTCTTTCAGAATTGCATTGGCTCCCAATCATATACATTTTAGAATCTTAATCTTAACTACAAAGCCCTAATTGGCTTAGCTCCCTAGTATTTGAGGGAAATCCAAATCCTCTAAAGTATCATTAGGCTGCAATTATTAGGAAATTGGAGCCGGGAATACTTCCTGAAAAGACATTATAACTTGCATGGCATCTACGCTTATGTTAGTCTGTTTCTGCTTATCCCAAGGTCTCCACAATCTTGGATCCAACCACTATCCTGAGCTGTCGTTGGTCTACAAAATTGTCGATCTGATCTGAATTAAGTCTCCAAATTGATCCTGCAGGCTAGCCTGAACTACTATTGATTTCTTAGACCTGCAACTTCCCCATGATGACCATCCATCGTTCTCAGGCCTCTGGCGCCCAGACTGTAGCTCTGCAAAAGAAGTTTGGCCAGAGGAGATGCACTTTAGTGTTTTGGTTTTAAGCAGTAACATTTGCATTACACTGATCTGAACTAAACTGAGCTTGTCACACACTGAACTCAACTAAACTGAACACACTAGGTGACAACTGAACAGAAGCAGTGTCCATTTATTAGAACTTCATCTGTGTTAAGCTGCTTTGACACCATCTACATTGTAAAAAGTGCTAGAGAAATGAAGATGAATTGAAAACTCACTGTATTTACGATCAAATATGTGCAGCTATGGAGAGAACAGGTTACAAAGACAGGGCAAAAAACAAAAAACAAACGTGTGGTACAAAACTTTGCCTTGTCACTTAGGAGCCATCATCACTGTGTGTGTGCATGCGTTTTGTGTGTTAAACTTAAATAAGATGCTACAACTTCTTTCACAGTGCATATTTTAGTCAGAACGGGAAGTAAAAATGTCAAGCACCCCACAGGCCCCCCCTCCACAGTGTCCTCACCACCAGCTGTGCTGTGTTAATGCACTGATACACACACAGACACACACCTTTCCCTCAGCCAGCAGTGAGAAGCTTAAAATAAACCAGAAGCAGCTCTTTCAGAGTGTGTCCTCATCCTCCTGTCATCTGCATACAGTGGAGATTCACGACCCCTCCTGACCTCCCTACACTAGTGATGAAGCCGTCAGATCAGAGCTCTGATTGGAGGACGGCGTTCTCTCTCTCTGTGTGTGTCTGTGCGCATGTTTCTGACAGCCTCTGACCTTTTGATTGCGTGACTGTCCACTGGACACAAGAGACACGCTCTACAGTATTTAACATCAGCACTTCTTTATCTTTCAAATGTGTGTGTGTAATAAAGGCTAGTAGGCTAGTAGTCTCAGAAAGCACACCAACTGCTGATGCCAGAGGTCTTGTTTTTCACCAGCATAAACTGGGTGCTAGTTCACATCCAGTGTTATTGTGGGTTTAGTTGATTTATTTTCTTTCATTTATTTGTACAGGGACAATGTACAACATTACATGTCATGCCAGAGTTAGCTATAAAGCTAATTTGCATCTGTAGTCCCTGGGCAACAACAAATTATACAATGTACACATACTATATAACATAACAGCTGGTTTGACTGACAAGCTTTCTTAAAAAGAGTTTGTTTTTCGACTGATGATTAGAGAGTCAGTTTTTTACGTAACTGAATGTTTCTTTCCCAACAGCACTAGCATGGACTCACCAAACCATCAACAATGCAGCATCAACAATGGCAGAAGTTGACGTGAGTTCATGGTTTAGCAAAGCTACATTGCTATTCAAACATGGCCAACTCAAAATGTTCTAGCATCATGCTGTAATTTGCATAGATTTCTGTTCATCTTGCCACCTTCTGTTCATCTTGTAACCCCAGCCGACACAAGAAGTGGTTCTTACATTCAGACCAGTGATGTTCATTGGTTCTTATGAATCCCTTTTCCTGGTTTAGTGTTTTTGGTGTTAAAAGACAAAGAATCAATCTGAAACTAGACTGGCTTCTTGGTGGAATTAGTGATCTTGTTAGGGCACTCATTTCCCATGCCAGAGATACCAGGGCAGAACGATTTACATTTGAGGAAAAAACTTTTTATTATTAAATAACAATGGATAAAAGAGAATGAGCATTGATTCTGTTTTCAAGTCACTTTTCTACCAAATTCTAACAGGACAATAAAAATGTCACCATCAATGGCTTCTGTTAGATATATCAGCAGCACAACACTTTAAAGGATGAGCCTCATAAAAAAAGTCACAAATCTTCTATTTCTAAAAGGAGACCTATAGTATATCTATAGTATAGTTACTCTTACAGGATCAATGAATAATCGAGAACATGAGTTTCAGTTTCACTACTTTACCACTATAGTGCTTGTATATGCACAAGTACTGTATATGAACTATTTTTTTAGTTTCACATTCACATTTCTCAATGCGTATGTGGATTTTACACAGTTCTTGTAATACTGTTAGTAAAACATCAATCTATGAAATATAAACTGTGGATTAGGGCTGTGCAATATGGACAAGATAATCATATTGCAATTTTTTTGAATGAATATTACGATTTTCTTTGCGGTTCTGGCAGCTGTTCTAAATGTATTCAGTGCAAAAGAAGTGCGTAACAAAACATTTCACAATGAAAGTACAAAGTATTTAGTTTAATAAAAAAAATGTAGTAAATTTGTCTTTAAAACAGACAACATAAAATAAATTAAGATTAACGAACCTCTAGTCTAGTTCGCTCAGTCTGTAAACACATACTGTACACAGCAGTACTAACTGCTTAATAAACAAAACTGTATTAAATTATCTTAAAAACAGACATCATGAAAAAATAAAGATGAACTAACCTCAATTCCAGTCATAACAATAAATTAAAAACGAATGTAAATCAAAACCACCTATTCGGCTCTCCCGCTCAACTTTGTTATGCACGCAGCGAGCTTTGATTGGTTAACATCTTTCTCCCGCTCAACTTAACTGTAATTGCCCAGTGTGCTGCGTCAGCTCTGACTGGTTAACATATTATAATCATACTGAACGTGAATCACACAAGAACGTGAACAAAAATCTAAATATTTACAGATAAAATTGCAGCCTTTGCGATTTAGAAATTGCATATGCTTAAATCACTTTTTTTTTTTTTTGCTATTGTGATTAAATGCACAGCCCTACTGTGGATTATTTATAGTATCAATTTTTAAATGCAGAAAATGAAATTGCTCACAAAGTCTCACTTAAACTCAAAGACAGACTCAAATGAGTTTGAACATGTATATACTCCTTTTTAAAAACTGATTAAATAAATGTATTGTCATTATTTTTGGTTTTTAGCTAGTAGAATTTAATGCTGTACTAAATAAGACAAACTCTGTGAAAAGGACTTAAAAATTAATCCAAGTATATAAAAATAGCCAGTAAAAATTGTTCTACAGTTTACAAATGCCATGTAAATGCTGTAACATTCATGTTTAATGAATGCATTTGTAATGTTAAATTTAAAAAGTACAACTATCCAAAACATGACAAACTAAACAGAAGCATTGGAGCTAGACTAGCGTCTCTTACACAGCTCTCTTTTATTTTATTATCTGTCTGGGTTTTTCTGCACTCTTGGAGTGCAGTGCTCTAGTTTATTCTGGCAAACGTTCAAGGAATTTCTATGGAATAGTGGCAGATGGTACCTTTATATTTCTCTCCTTTTCTCTTGCTTTCATTATAGCTCTGTCTAATTAGATGAGACCAGCGGCATTGAGCAATGTCAAGACATTATTTGTGGTATTTTTCTAAAGAAAGCTTTAATGTTGCTAGTAATTATTCTAAACCTTTAACATTAGCACATTATATTCATGTCACATTGTTTGAGCTTTAGACATGAATGATACCTCAAATCCTCCAAAATATCAAAAATACAGTAAAATGCAATATTGTGATATAGTCATTTATTAATTTTCCTTTGACTTAGGAATGATGCAGATGCCTTTCCAGCTGCATCCCAGTATGGAGAAACACTCATACACTCTCTATCAAACACTACGGCCAACTTTGTTTACTCAATACCACATGTTTTTGGACTGCGGGGGAAACCAGAGTACCCGGAGGACAATGCCAGAATGCCAGAAATGCCAACTGGCCCAGCCAGACTCGAACCAGCAACCTTCTTGCTGTGAGGCGACATTGCTAACCACTGAGCCACAATGCCATCATTGTGATATATTCAGTAATTCATTCATTTTCTTGTCGGCTTAATCTGGGGTCGCCACAGCGGAATGAACTGCCAACTAATCCAGCATATGTTTTATGCAGTGAATGCCCATCCATCCATCCTGCAACCCATCTCTGGGAAACATCCACACACACTCATACACAATGGACAATTTAGCTTACCCAATTCACCTATACCACATGTCTTTGGAATAGTGGGGGAAACCGGAGCACCCGGAGGAAACCCACGCAACCACTGGGAGAACATGCAAACTCCACACAGAAATGCCAACTGACCTAGCTGGGGCTCGAAGCAACGACCTTCTTGTTCACTACGCCACCGTGGCGCCCCATTGTGATATACTGCAATTTAAAATTTAAGGTGTGCAATGAGTCTGTTACAGCGCTTAAGAGGAACTTTAGCCCCCTTATCTTTGCAGATTTGATAAACTGCCTTTTTAAGGTCACAGCATCTTATCCAGATTAAAGTCAGGACTTTGACTAGGCCACTCCAAAATCTTTATTTAGTTTTTATTTAGCCATTCAAAAGTGGACATGCGGGTGTGCTTTAAATCATTGTTCTGCTGCACAACCCAAGTATGCTTCGACTTGAGTTCACTAACAGATTGGCGGACATTCTCCTTCAGCATGTCTTGATACACAGCAGAATTCATGGTTATGATGCAAAGCTAAATTTTCAGTGTCAAATTTAGTGCCAAATATAATTTTCAGTGTCAAATTATAATTTAATGTTGATCAAAAAACATGATTTAAAGACTTTTTGTCTTAACTAAGAAATCACATTTGCAAGACAAACACATTAACGCATTCATGTATGCTTCTGTTTGTTGCTAATTTGCTGAAAAGACAGACAAGCTAAGTGACAAATTCAAGAAGGATCAAACCTCAGTATCAGGTTTCACTATTCAGAAAGACGCCTGATCATCTCTTTAATACCACAATTATGCTGCTATAAAACAAAACCACATCCCTTCATTTCACATTGTGCTCTAAACAACAGCATGTCAGTACAGGATTACCAGGTAGGATCAATCAATACTAGGTTTTTCATCACTGTTCAGAAAGACTTCTAATCGGCTGTAAATTTCACCCTTTCCTGGCTATTTATCCCAGACTGACATTAACAACACCATCACTCAAAGGTCAAATGGAGCTATAAGTTAGAGATATGTTACTGCTGAGCTGCTCTTTAAATCTGTCTTCCTCCACGCGCACAGTCTGTAAGATAAGACAAAGTGCTGAAAACACACAGGTCGTTCGATACAGGCTTGTACCTTGAAGACAGACCTAATGACTGGAACTTCAGAGGCGTTTCTGGGAAACCATGGTCTGTCCATTCAGCTGAGAGAACGTCTTTACTACTCGAGCTGATTAATTGATGCTATTTTGAGAGCCCAAATGGCTATTTTGGGGGATTTATTATACAGTTAATCACTTCATGGTCAGTAAGTAAAGAAATTACACATTTCTGTATCTTAGATACACTATTTTAAAATGGCAATACAGCTGTATTATTATTAATTTAATTTTTGCTAAACATTAGAATGTGTCCCGCTCTAATTATTTATTTTGACCACCATACATTTTACCATTAATTGCCAAGAAGACTAATACAGACCCACTAAAATGTTTTTCAGTTTGGCAATAGTTTTCTGTATATGCAAAAAAAAAATCTTGACAGTGTTATCTAGGTTTATCAGATCACCTTTGAGTTAAGATGTTTGTTTATTTATTATTATTTTTTAACTATGCAACTACTTGTAATGTATTTAGTGTGCTTCAAAATTTAAATAGGCATATTAGTATTTGGAGAATTTAATTGGAGAATAGGATGGATGGATGGATTTTTGGTGGTTTATGAGTGTAATGTATTTCACTGAAAAAAAAAAATGATTATGTTGCTTTACACTAACCCTCTCCCTAAACCCAACGCTCACAAGAAACCTGTGACATATCGTCACCTTAGAATCATAAGGTTCTATCTCACATTTTTGTCAAAATTTAGTTATTGACATACTCTTATTAATTGACAATTTATGTACATTATGGGATGTTTTTGTTATGTTGTTCACATTTTAAGACTTTTTATTAAAAAAACAAACAAATGTTAAACACGTACTGTTTGCTATGGAATGCAAAAACTTTGAAGCTCAATATCTCAAAATCATTCAGAATGCAGATAGAACCTTATAAATCCAAGATGACAATATTTTGAATGTCAAAAGACATATCCGAGTTAGGTATGAAGGGTTCAGATGCAAAAACCTCTACATGCCATTTGAAATTTTCTCTTAAAATGAGCATTTTTTTTAGCCTTCTATGTTTATGTTCAGTTATTTCACTTTAAAGGCAATGGAAAAAACTTATTTGTCACTATAATTAGTGAGCCTACACACAGGAGACTGAGAAAAATGCTAATTTTAGAAGAAATATCAATGGCATTTAGAGGTTTTTGCATCTTTTAAAAAGCATTATATTATACCATTATATATTTGTCCTTGGAAACCATCCAATCAAACACATATTCACAAACAAACTACAACAGTGTTTTCCTACTAATATGTACATGACTTTAAGTAGATAAGTATACAGTATCCCATACATATAAATCCCAATGCGTACAATGTTTATAATTACTAGTGAGAAGAATGCAATGTATTGTTTATAATGACACATACAGCAATTATAGCTATACCTAAAAATATTGCAGCAGCTGCTTTGTGAGAGGGAGTGATAGCACTTTAATATTAACTGGTGAAATATTCAGATTCTCACCATGTCAGGCTGCTTTTGCAGCTTTTCCTCAGACACGCAGAGCAGATCTTCTTTTGAAACGCAGATGAGCAGATGATTCAGCTCTGGATTGCTCCTAAAAGCCTTTTTTACCGTGTCAGAAAAGCATCTGAAATAAAAAAATAAATAAATAAAAGGAGTAAAAGAACCAAAAATGAAATATATAAGGAAAAAATACCTGAGGGATAAAAAAATATGCAAATTTATGACTCATTTGTACTGTAAAGAGAGGCTTTATCTATTTGACTATTCTCATTTGATATTTAGACCATTTTAACAGAGTGGAATGAGAGACAAACATAAATTATGGAGATAAATGCAACTGCTGATAAAAAATAATGAAAACAAAATGCACAATTTTTAAAACATAAAGACAATTAAAGCTGCAAGCACCACTGAAAGAGCCCTCACACCTGGGCTCACTAATGAGAACAGTGAATGGTGGGCAATAAGCATTTAAATGGATAAATAGAGGAAAATAAGTCATCTATATGTGCAAAACATACTTCAGCCAGAAGGTTGCGCTATGAAGGTGGTAACTAACTAAATATTAGTATGTAGATGTCTTCAGTACAGGAGTCATGCTTGTGGCAGAACTAACATGGCATGTTTTGAGTTATGGCTCATTTCCAGTGAGCAGTATGGTTTTGGTTTGGTGCAGTAGTAGTATATTACAAATTTATTTCTGTTTCTGCTGTCAATAGTACCAAATTGGCGAGCTGTATCATAATACATTTTTTGGAACCCTTTCGTAAGGGTATCTAGCACAACAGTACCAAAAGGGTGGAGCTAGACTAGCTGCTTAGTGCTGATTGGTTTACAGAGAATAGTAACTTGCAACAACTAAGGGAATGACAACACAGGAAGTGCTATTTTATAAAAAAAAAACACAACACCGTAAAAATACAATGATGGCACGCAGGATTGAATTATGTTTGCACAAATCCTGGTTACACAAAAGAGACACTGGAGACACAAAATACAGTTAAACTATGTGCCCTTTATGTAATGCAGTGCTTCTTGTCCAGGCTGAGATCCACCTCATATCGTATATTCATTCATTTTCTTTTCGGCTCAGTCTAGCATCGCCACAGCGGAAGGAACCACCAACTTATCCAGCATGATTTTTACACAGCGCATGCCCTTCGAGCTGCAATCTATCACTGGGAAACATCCATACACACTCATTCACACACATACACTAGGGCCAATATAGCTTACCCAATTCACCTACAGCGCTTGTCTTTGGACTTGTGGGTGATACCGGAGCACTCACACCACACCAACACAGGGAGAACATGTAAACTCCAAACAGAAATGCTAACTGACCCAGCCAAGGCTTGAACCATATATTCTGTATCAGGCAGTGAAGATCATTGATTTTCAAAGAAATCAGTACTTAAACATGGCAATTTTATAATGGAAAGACAGTTCACCGGAAGTGCTGAGGATGGCTGGCTGAAATTAAAAGTCTGTGTGCATATACCCCATTGTGGTTGCACCATGACACTTCTCTAGCAAGGAATTTGATCTACTAATGTGCAAGGTGTAAATATGACCGCAGACCATCTACACAATGAGTCAGATTACACCAAAACCCCCTGAGGTGAAGAGGCATAGTAGGAGACAGCTTTTTTATATTTGTGCAGACAATAATAATCTTTAATATGTTAAGCCTTAACGCCACGGTGGCCTAGTGGTTAGCATGTTCGCCTCACAGCAAGAAGGTCGCTGGTTCGAGCCCCGGCTGGGTCAGTTGGCATTTCTGTGTGGAGTTTGCATGTTCTCCCCGTGGTTGCGTGGGTTTCCTCCGGGTGCTCCGGTTTTCCCCACAGTCCACAGACATGCGGTACAGGTGAATTGGGTAGGCTAAATTGTCCGCATAGTGTATGAGTGTGAATGTGTGTGTGTGGATGTTTCCCAGGGATGGGCTGCGGCTGGAAGGGCATCCGCTGTGTAAAAATATGCTGTGGCGACCCTGGTTTAATAAAGGGACTAAGCCGACAAGAAAATGAATGAATAAATGTTAAGCCTTTAATATTCCATATTTAAAGATCTCTGCTGCTACACAATCACTGAAAGGCATCCCTGTGTGTATAATAGGCAAAACATATGTTTATTTTTGAACTGCATAATGCCGAGTTCAGACTGCATGATTTTCAAAGTAGTCGTGTCACAGATGTTGTCATACTGCATGACTATCTGGGTTAGCGATTTGTCGCTGCTTTGTTTACACTGCAAGATGGATCGGCGACAGGGAGTTTCACACTGCATGACTTCAAAATAGGAAGAATCGCAGACAACTTTGTTCAAACTACATCTCACACCCAAAAACACGTAGGATATCTTTTGTTATTAACTACATAACGATAAAGAAGCCTTTAATGGGGTAGAAATGTACATATTTGCTCACCTGGCTTTGAAGGGAATTAGCAATTTCTCCTCAACTTTTTTTTATTTTTTGACCGGGTTAGGTTGTGATATTGCTCACATGACACAGGAGTTCATGCCAAATTTACACTAGTTTTCCCTCCATTTCTTGGGTCCGAATAAACTGAAAATGAGTGCTTTTAACTTCTCCCTCAACCTCTCGCTAGCCTGCAGTAGCCACACTAGTGAATGCTGCTCTGTCATTGGCTGTAGGCAATCGCTGATGTTATGTTTCACACGGCATGATTTGAGTCGCCGACAGCTCCAAATATTCAGCACGCCAAATATCTCCCGGGCATCGGTGACTCATCTGCGATTCTCTCAGATCGCATCTTTGATAGTTCATATTGTGTGATTGTCACTCGTGTGCACGAGCACCGATTTGCCTGTGATTTCAGGCATTTGTCGGCGATTTCTCAAAACCTGTTGGCGAGTCAAAATCGGGGCTAAAATCATGCAGTCTGAACTCGGCATTACTCACTCTTTAAATAACAAATGAAAAAAATGATCTGTTGACTTTAGACCAGCTGTAAGTTTGTCAAAATGATAACTGCGCTGGGCTCAAACTAACAAAAACATTTGCATTGTGTCTTGCATCATGTATTATAGGGCCCATGAATTTCATCGGGCCTTTACCATCATCTGCCCTTCTGTCTATGAGCAGCAGGTGTGTCAACACAGATTTGCATATTCAACCGTCACAACAGCATGTGTAAATGAGTATTGTGTAAATAATGTCTTGTGATTGGAGGCTGGCACGGCGGAAATCAAACACGGAGTGATTTACGTGCAAATAGGCTAAACTGACTAGGCGTGACATCAGGCAGAGCACAGCGTGAACTCGCGCAGTGGCTTCAGAAAGCCATTGAGAGTGTCTGGACGTTACAGACTGACAGGTGAAATGCCATGGATTAAAGCCAGGCTTCAGTTTCAATCAGAGTAGGGCAGACGGTAGCACCACGATCAGGCCAGTTATAGCAACAGACTGCTCTCTGATCAGCCAGAACACTATTAAATATTAAAAACTCAGAGGGAAAGGCCAGAGACATAGATGGATCTTTACTCACACACCACTATCATATCTTGATGTGTGCGTGTGTGATTTATTAATAGGTATGGACTGTCTCGTATTAGTTCAAGTATTTACAAGTGAAACTTTTGAAAACAAACATGATGATTATTATTGCTCATAGAGTTAGTGTGTTGTGTTATTTACAGTGTTCATATTCTGTATAAATGTAATTTTACTTTTGTTCACCTTTTGCGTTGCAATACTGTATTGAACTAACAGACATTAACCCCTTCAGCCCCTGCGTCCATTACAATGGACTTTTTTGGAACATAATTCAGGTCTGCAGGGGTTAAAGGGAGGGAGCGAAAAGAGAGAGCAGGAAAAGCTCATATATTAATTGACAGATTACCACAGTCAAAGTCTTTGTGGTTTTGCATGAATGGAAAATGTGCTTGTTCATACACACATCAAACAAACCATTAGCAAATCTACAAAGCAAACATCAAAGCAGGACAGAGAGATTGTGGTTTTAGCAGTAATGCGAGCTTTCATCATCCCTGTTCATTTTTACAGCAAATACAACCCCCCAAACAAGCAATTCTGAGGCTTTGTGATGGGGTTTAATATGTGACTGATGCAGGAATCTTACATACATTAGCACATCTACTGAATACTCGCATTAGATACACAAAAGACTACAAGCCTTTTTACACTTTCCAAGCCGTTTAATGCCACTGCTCATTTTTTGTCTTTATTTTGGAGCTTTGGCTTTCTGAATTGTTTTGCTATGGGTTTCTTCTTTCTTCTGCTATTTAATTTCGGATCAAAATTGTTGGTTTCTGCACTCCTGTTTTATTATTTTGCTTTTTCTGTGTTATTTCTTATGTTTTCAAATGCTTTGTTCTCTCCTAGGTTCAGTTTTAAAGTGTTTTGTTGGGGTAGACGTGCATTATATCTTTATTGTTACATATTTACTTAATATATTTACTATATCGTTATTTATTTTTAGGCAATAGGAATGGAATATGAAATCTTAATCTTTATGCAAATGTTTGACTTATTTAAACCCTAATGTTTCAGACCTACATGCCGATTTCCTTCACTGTTAAAAAAATCCCTGTAGAATTTACAGTAACTTACTGGCAGCAGTTCGCCAGTAACTAACTGTTAATCTAATTACAGTATAAATACTGTATTTACATTCATTAATTAGTTTTTTTTTGCTTAGTCCCTTTATTAATCTGGGGTTGCTGCAGCGGAATGAACCGCCAACTTATCCAGCGTACGTTTTACGCAGCGGATGCCCTTCCAGCCGCAACCCATCTCTGGGAAACATCCATACACACTCATTCACACTCATACACTATTGACAATTTAGCCTACCCAATTCACCTGTACAACATGTCTTTGGACTTGTGGTGGAAACCGGAGCACCCAGAGGAAACCCATGCGACCACGGGGAGAACATGCAAACTCCACACAGAAATGCCAACTGACCCAGCTGAGGCTCGAACCAGCGACCTTCTTGCTGTGAGGCGAACGTGCTACTCAATATGCCACCGTGGCGCCCTATTTACATTTACAGCCAATTAAAAAAAAATACTGTATTTTAATTATGCCAGTAGGATATTTCCCAAAATGCAACTTAAAAATATAGTACTATACTGTATAACTGTTAGACAGTAAATACTGTTCATTGTACAGTTAAATACTGTGTATACTGAAATTGTAAAGTGTGTCAAAACCACTAGTTAACATTTGCCTATATTTTACAATTCAAGGATTTTTTTCTGTTTATTATTCTGGTTATTTACATTTTCAAATTGCATTATAGGAGCTGGCTCTCTGCTATAACTACTTGTAATATCGTAAAATTGACTATTTTATGTGACTTCTATCGATATTTCTAGTTAGAAATAATATATTTGTTTAAACAATTTCCAGTGATCTAATCCTTGCTAATTGCTGGAAAATTACACACACCACACACCTTGAATCAGACTGTGAATAGCTTCAGGTTTGCAATCAGCGGAAAACAGAAACTGGTGTGTGTGAGGTGCATACTGGGAGTTCTTTATGTGGTTTTTGTGTGTAGTTCTTCAGTGATCTGCATTGTGACAATATTGTGAAATAATATATATAGAGATAAATTAATGTATAATATAAAACAAAAAACACAAGCAGGTCATTCATTACCTGCTCTTTGTTTATGTTTTTTTTAACTGTAATTTACCAACAAAGATGATGTATCATTTCAGGCTACTAAATATGTCTATTAAAGTCACTTTGATTGATTTTGCAACACCAAAAGTTGTTGGAACATAAAGGTCTTATAATTTAATTTTCATTCAGTTATTAATTTTCCTTCAGCTTGGTCCCTTTATTCATCAGTGGTCCCCACAGCGGAATGAACCGCCAACTTATCCAGCATATGTTTTACGCAGCGAATTCCCTTCCAGCTGCAACCCAGTACTGGTAAACATCCATACACTCTCACATGCACAGGCATACACTACGGCCAATTTAGTTTATTCAATTCACCTACAGCGCATGACTTTGGCTGGGACTCGAACCAACGACCTTCTTGCTTTGAGGCATCAGTGCTAACCACTGAGCCCAGCTATAATTTAAAAGTATCATGACAAAGCAATGGCATGCATGTGGGTACAGAATGATTCAAAAACAATACAAAACTTGTATTTGTTTGCATTTTTCGGCCCATTTTAGCATCCTAAACACTTCAAACGATCTCATAAAAAGTTGTTCCTTCAGGTGTTCAACAGCACATCACTGAGACGGCCTTTTAAAAGGGACAGCACTGTACCTTATCTACCCCTAAATAGTTTATGTAAGTACTTGCAGAACTAGTTTCCGCCCGAGTCTGTTGATGTGCAGTGCCATCCTAAATTTGCTGGGCAACATCTTTACTTCCAGCCTTTCAGATAACATTGTGTTCTGTCCTGTGTGTGCTGAGCTCTGATCTCAGCTGCCTCACCCCGGCCAGACAACAGAGCTGCTGTGCTCGCTTATATAACAGAGCGTCGGGCAAAATGATGTCTATTCAGCAGCAGAAAGCTTCAGTGTGTCCTTGATGCCCCTCAAAAAACCCCAAAATCACTCTCAGCTGGGCTCAGATCAAAACAAACAAGCTGCTCTCTCTGTTTTCATGTCCACTTGAGGAGAAGTTCAGATTGTGAGTCTCCTCAAACAATACAAAGCTACTAGTGGTTGGAAGACACCCAAGAGCTCTTCATTATGGATTGTTTGTGGAGGCATTTGTATTTATAGCCGCTCCAGGTCTAAGGGACAGTTTGTGTGGATCCTGCATTCTTAGAAAGATGGATGATTTTGTTGTCAGCAGTGGACACTGGGTTTACATATCTAGGGCAGGAACGAGAGAGGATTCCTTAAATGGAAACATGCCGAGGTAAACTTCTCCTCTACTATTGTGCAAAGATCAAATAAAGAGTTTTCGGTGGCAGGCAGGGCTTGTAAGAGAAATTAAAATACTGAGTATTACAGTCCCTGGTCAGTGTCACCTAACAAAATCCCAAAAGAAAACATCATACATGCTGCACATGCAACAACAACAATGACAAATCTGAAAGAATATTTAATATCAATGTGTTAAAGGGTTCGTTCAGCCAAAAACATTTTTTTAAATGACTTTGTTCACCAATGTCTTCTCTTCCAGACGATGAATAATGAAGGTAAGTATATATTCATTCATTCATTTTCTTTTTGGCTGAGTCCCTTTATTAATATGGGTCAGACACAGCGGAATGAACCGCCAACGTCTCCAGCATATGTTTCACGCATCGGATGTCCTTCCAGCTGCAACCCATCTCTGGGAAACACCCAGACTCTACGGACAGTTTAGCCAACCCAATTGACCACATGTCTTTGGACTTGTGAGGGGAAACCGGAGCACCCGGAGGAAACCCACGCGACCACGGGGAGAACATGCAAACTCAACTCCACACAGAAATGCCAACTGACCCAGCCAGGGCTCGAACCAGCAACCTTTTTGCTGTGAGGCGAACGTGCTACCCGCTACGCCACCGTGGCGCTTAAGTACAGTATATATTAATAGCAGAATTTTCTTTTCTGGGTGAACCCTTTAACCCATCCACACTGGTGGTGGATGAGAAGAACCCCCCCACTGTGTAAAGCGCTTTGAGTGTCTAGAAAAACGCTATATAAATGTAATTAATGGAATGGAATTATTATTATTTAACATCTAAACATGTTGGTGGGTGTTTAATTAAGGCTTAATACAGGTCATTAATGAATGGTGGTAATGTGGGAGTAGTTTACCTCATAGTTGATGTTATTAAAGCAACAGGATTAATTAAGTTGCAGTGGGGGTTAATTACCAATTGACAGTATATAAATCCCACGTTCGGTTAAAAGGTTGATATGCACACACTTATTTTTCCTTCAGTAAAAGCATTTTTCCTGCCTGTTGTTTTGTTAGTCAAGCAATCGCATATCCCATACCTATGGACCATAACCATATCTATAGAACAAATTATAGGGTAACACTTTATTTCGATGGTCCATTTGAGTATTAGTAGACTGACTACTTAATATCTGTTGATACTGACATTCAACAGACATTTAACCGACTATAAGAAACTTTGCAAGTACATGTCAACTTACACTAACCCCAAATCCCAACCCCAACCTAACAGTCGATTTATAATCTAATGAGAATTAGTTGTAATGTAACTTAAATTCAACAAACGGACCATCAAAATAAAGTGTGACCCATTATAGGAATGTGCCTTACATCAGTGTTCACAAAATCACTTTATGTAGCTTATTCCCATCAGGACTCTGCAACGTCAGTCACGTTTACTCTTGTTTTGGAGTCCGTTTGTGTCATGTGCTCTTGTTGATATACAGTATAGCCTATTATCTCCCATCTTATAATTCCATTATTGGTTTATTAAACTCTGCATGCCCTATTCTGGGCATGACATGACATCATCAGGAGAATAACTATAGTTTTTAAGTCTGTCTAAACTGTATCAATAAAACCATATGACCCACTGAGTGAAAGCTTAGAATGTATATTTTCAACTGATATTCATCACTTTGATATTTGTTGTACTGTAACGAAGTTATTTACTCTTATTTTACACTTAATTTACACTATGTCGACCGCTCCAATTGTGTACATGGTTCAGTATGCATATTTTTCATATCGCTCATATATGACACACATGAGCAAGTCATACATCAAATGAAAGCTCTCAATCCCAACAACAAGGATCCACGATTATTTTTATTGATTTACCATCACTTATCCAACAGTCTTTGAATGAATCATAAGGTATAAACTCCTTTTTTGTAAATATACAAAGGAAATTAATGATTATTTGCTCCGTAAGCGCCAGCAAATGGCACAGATAGCCAAACAAGCTGTATCGTCTTTTACCTTAGGTTCTCCGCGACAAAATGAGCCCATTTTCAGCGTTTTTTGCAGTTGTGTGCATGAGTAATCCCCTGCTATGTCTCGTAAGTGCCAAACACAACAAATTAGGGTCATGATATTCCAAAATTCAGGAAAATATAATTACATTAAATAATTATTGCATACTACATGATAAAGACAATATTCTTTTTTCTAGTGTCTCCTGACATATGCTGGTAACAATCAAAACTATCTGTAGTTTGATAGAGCACAGGGCCTGAGTTATACACTTTCTAAAACGAGCTTTGGGACAAAAAACTAAAAGCAGTTTGTGTTGAGATGGTTCATCATAGGACAGGCAACATATCTATTAATATATAACACTTACAGCATTTTTTTTTTTGTAATTTCAAAGGGATTTCTGTAAAATGACGTTGAGATATTGGATTTATTGTACTGTATATGGGTATAGGGAGACTTCAAAATTAGGTAGGCGGAAAAAAAAGACATTTTTCCTCCTTGCAGTTGGAATAGAATAACTCCTACATACATTATTATAAAGACTAATTTCCTTTTTGTTGTGTTTGCTGACATCTGCTGGAAAGAAATAAAATTAATTGCAGGATGCTGGAGCAATCAAGGGCTGAGTTTCATACTTTCAAACTTCAGTTTATATGTAAAAAAAAAAAAGCGCCTTTTTTGTGTGTGTTTATTGTAACACAGACAATATATAAAACAATTGTTAGCAATTTCAACAGTATTTTGTGAAAATTCAAAGGGCTTCCTTTCAAATGATACCAAACCTTTGTATTTACTCCTCTGCTTGTGGATATGAGCTTTTTAAATCGGAAGGCCAAATTCAGGCGGAATTACCCAAAATAACCCAAGAGCTTATGAGGTAACCTGTTTTTTTTTTCTTGATTTGTTCTCCTTACAGCTCCCTCATGTCAGTTGTTCTATGGCAGTTCATCATCATCATTTCCTTCTGTGGTTCTGACTGTTCTCCAGACTTGCATTTCATTTAAGTTTTTTGATTAATACATCCAACATTTAGCACTGCACTTGAGTCCTCAACCTTCACAATTCCTATGTAACTTTTAAAACCCCCACTATAAAATTTTTTGTTTAAGGCTCCTAATATGCATTTGAGCAAGCATGATTAATTAAAACATAAAAAGATTTCAGGTTTTAGACAATATTTTCACATAATATACCTTTTCTCATCTATTGTTCAAATTTGACTTGTGCTTTATTTCAACTAAATAAAAAATGATTTATATATATATTTTTTAAAACTTAAATTACTTAATTGATTGACTAATGTTTGAATGAATTCAATGTTAGTGCTTTTCCTAATTATTATTTAGTCAGAATCATAGCCTCATGAGCAGTGTGCCGATATTCATTATTACGATTTGTGCGTCCCAAGTTCAAGTCTCAACCTTTCCTGATCCCCTATAGTTCACCTTTGTCTAATATTATCTGGATGCAGCCTTTATGATGCAAGATGAGATTGCATCACTCAGCGATGCAATGTCAGACACAATGAACTCAAATGGAGCGAGTGACGTCACTGTGAGGGGTAGGTTTAGGGGTGGGGTTAGGTGAGCATGTTAAAAAGCATTGGATGCAGCTCAGATTGCACTGCATCCAGACCCTTCTCCTTTGTTAGGACAGTATAGAACAATTACAGACAGGAAAGCATTAGGAGCAGTAAGAGGGGAAAATTGAGCCAGGAATTTAACTCTGGTTACCATGAGCACCTTATGCACTTGACCACTAGGCTACAGTATATCATTTATTTGGAATAAGCCGGTCCATTTGATCTATCAATCAGATCTACCAATGTAAAAAATAAAAGACAATACAGAGGGAACATGATGTTTGCGAACTTTAGAGGTTATTTCTACATGATAATTGTTCCTACCTTTTTGTCAGTATATTATATTTGTGATGAAATTTCTGTCCTCATTTTCCCACCCTTCACTTGTTTAGAATTTGCATTTCTGTCTTCGGTCACACTTTATTTTGATGGTCCGTTTGTTAAATTTAAGTTACATTGCAACTAGTTCTCATTAGATTATAAGTAGACTGTTAGGTTGGGGTTGGGGTTAGGATTAGTGTAAGTTGACGTACTTGCAAAGTTTCTTATAGTCAGTTAAATGTCTGTATTAACAGATATTAAGCAGACAGTTTACTTATACTCAAATGGACCATCAAAATAAAGTGCTACCCTGTCTTCTGTTGAACACAAAATAAGTTATTTTAAAGAATGCTGGTTGATGGTTCCAATTGACATTCTGACCATGAAAGTCAATGGGTACCATTAACCATCATTTTTTAAAACATCTTCCTTTGGGTTCAACAGAAGAACAGAACCCTTAAAGTTTTAAAACCACACAAGAGAGAGTAAATGGTAAAGAAATGTTTTTTTTAGGTGAACTATACCTTTAAGGCACTCTTTTTAGACCCTTCCCTATATAGTGTACATGAGTTTGAAATAGCTCTGGACTGACACCGAATGTGTTTTTTAGACTTTCCCATTGTTCAAAACACCTTTCAGCATCACTGCCTGTTAAGACCCACAGCACCCTGAATGCTTTACAGTCGGCAGTCAGTGCTGTCTGAGAAAGAAGAGAGGGGCTGGATAGCGAGCGAGGCTAAAACCTTCAGCTGTGTTTTTGCTGACCTTGCGCTGCATCCCTCCAGGGAAGCACACTAGACTAAAGGGAACACAAAAGAGCAGAAAGAGGCAGAAGAAGACAGCTTGACGGCCCTGTAAGGCTCATGAAACTCATTGTCCACAATTAACCCTTCAGCAACCCCTAAAAAAAATCCAGATCTGCAAGCAGGACGGTAAGACAATTATTCATCTCATGACAATCTGCTTTACACTGCGAGTCTGACATAATTTCATCTGCGTCTCAATAAAAGAAAACGAGTTTCAAGCAGATCGAAACAACAAACGGCAGCAATAATAATACTAATTAGGTGACATGCTGAAAATGACAGACTGATCCGCCTCCTCCCCTCAACAACAGCATCTGAACAGCACACAGACACAGTGACGAGTGAGTTGAAAAGAAAAGAGCGAGTTGCAGCCGTCTGGATGAGATTGTTTGCGCAGCCATATGGCTCAGTTGATGGATACAGACTGTTGTGATAAACAGAGCGCTTGGGAGGCTTTAAAAAGTCTATATTCAGATCCAATCCGTGACGGGGCTTCACAAGCACAGTGTAGGTGGATGTCAAATGATTGAAGGTGTTGATCTACCAGGGAAGGATTCGATCAAGTCATACGTCTCCATCAGACAGGTTGACGTTAGTGATGCACAGCAATGCTGTGAGATCACTCTCATCTCTGAGTGTTGCCCGTGGCCATTGCGTGGCTCATACGTACAGTCAGAGCTGACAGGTTTTGCCAAACACACTCGCAAGTTGATGAAGGATGAAATTGCGTAAGTGTTTATTAAGCTTTATGATTCTCCTCAAGCTATAAAGTGTAAATGTCACTCCGGTATAAATGGCATGAAGGCAGCTCATGGAAAAGGTGGCACATGATTGATTGGCTTGTATGCAGTGGTGTCAGAAGAGAGTAAATTTCAATATTGCCCTATTCATCATGAGCCAGGGTAATTATACGTCTCAATTTCAAATTATGTGTCTCTAGTTATGGGCATGCACCAAAAAATAAATAAATAAATTATATATATATATATATATATATATATATGTATATATATATATATATATATATATATATATATATATATATATATTGCAATTATGTTGTGCCATAAGATGTAATGTTACACATTACTTCGATGAAATCAAATTAATAAAAATAAAATTTAGCTGAATTGTTTTTTTTTTTTAGTATGATCCTAATATTACTGTTTTCCCAAAGCTTTTAAATTAAATTAAAATACTTTTTACTGTTGTAGGTCACAATGTATACATTGAAACAGCGGGGTAAAGATATTTTGAGTTTTTTAAGCTTCAGTGTTTGAAGTTGTGCCAAATAATTTTTTTAAGTTGACCAAAAAGGCTGGTTTAAGTCAAATATACTTTATGGAATAATTTGGCACAACTTCAAACATTGAATCTTGATTCAATCTTGATCAACTCTTTTTGATAAATTTCTTTGCAGCCGGTTGCTTTAAAATGTTAACTCAACTTTTAATTTTTTTTACAAATATAGAGAAATCAAAATTTAAAGTCTCCTCAACTGAATTTTTTACTTTCATTGAACAAACAGTTAAGTCATTTTTATGAGTAAATTCAACTGTGAGTTTAAAAATATGTCCACCTAACTTACAATTTTAAACTGAATTACCAATTTGTAAGTTGAATTTTTTACAGTGAAGTCAGGGTGCAGCAACGAACAGAACCAGATGAATATGACAACAATTAACAATAGATGCACATAGATACTGCCCAATTATAAAACACCTGGCCGATGTTTGACAAACAATTGTGCGGAAGCAAAATGACAATGTTGCTGAGAGTGTTCAGGACTTGCTAGTGTATTAATATCAGTCTTGTGTGCTTATTCTTTGACTGTACATCAGCTGTCTTCAGATCACCCATCAAAATTGTACTATCAAGACAAGCTACAGTAGTCCTGACTTCCTCGCTGGCTAGTTAGGGGAGATTTTTGAAACTGATTCAGGGATGCTGATTAGCTAACAGTGGTGCAGCAGACATTTATTTGTCCCAAACTGTCACAGTACAGGTGTCATTATTCGGTTCACGTACTCCAACAAAAAATACATTCAGTCCAGATGTGACAGTCACATGGAGTTCATCAGAAAAAGACTATGGCAGTCCAGCCACTTAGGACACTTTCACACAGAATGCGTCTTTGTGTCAAAAAATGTAGCACTCGGGAATGGTAAAGCACCTCTTCACCATGTTGCAGACAACTTCCCAACTTGCTGTAAAAAGCTTACAACTCTTGCCCTGCCTACAAGTTCTTCTGATTGGTCCACTGCTTTGCAGAGCTGCATGTAAATTCTTTTACCTTGGCATGTCGTCTTAAAAACACAGCACTTATATACAGTATGAGCCGCTGCAAAAGATGTGAAATTTGAGTCATACATTAACAGAAAAGCAATGTTGTCCACAGTTGCATTAACAACGCATGGATGGATGTCCCGTACTAGTATTTTCATTAATAGAGATGTCAGTTTTGAATCTTAAATTTAATGCATAATGTATTTTTTTGGGTTGTTTTTGGACAAGGTTGGGTTTAACCTCGGAAAGTTCAATACACATGCTGCATCCCAATTTACATACTTATATATATACTACACCCTAAAAGTATGTACTTATAAAAGTATGTACTTTTTTGTAAAAGAAAAATATATACTTTTGAGTGTGTAACAGAAGAGTACGCAAGTTTTGGGACATACTACTTCCTTGTTAACAGTTCGTTATCGTAATCATCTAGATACATCATCCACATTTAAAAAAAAATGTTTAATTTCCTACCTTATTGGAGAAGTAGCAGCAGGATAATCTGTCATTCACGAGTCTTTCATGCAGAGAAATCTCCTCAGGTTTTTGGGTAATTCTGCATTCAGAAGGTAATGTCCAAACATATTTTGATATAAGTTCACATGGTTGTTGCGGATGAAATATAACAGTTTAAATATGTTCTAGTTGGCTAGATACTTATTAACAGTCATTCAAACAACTTTACCGAAGCCTCTCTACTTGACAGTTGAGCTCACATGTCTGCGATGTTTGTAGATTGTTTACACTTTTTACCAGGGTTTGTAGCTCTAATCATATTCACGTCCAATGTGTATTGTGGGCAATATTAGCGGTTAAAGCAGGGGTGGGCAAACTTGATCCTGGACGGCCAGTGTTCTGCACAGTTTCTTCAGCTCCAACTCTAATCAAACACACCTGCTTATAGATTTCTAGTGATCTTGAAGACACTGATTAGCACGTTCAGGTGTGTTTGATTAGTGTTGGAGCTAAACTGTGCAGGACACCGACCCTCCAGGACCGAGATTGCCCACCCCTGGGTTAGAGTATGGACACTTCTACACTTCGAATTTTTACTGGAATTAGGAAACCATCTGGGAACATTTGGCATGCTCTTTTTATCTCTTTTTATCTATGGTTATTATCCATGATGTTTTGTAGGCATTTGCTTACAGAAGTCAGAATAAGCAGAACTTTTTGTTATGTCGAGATCATGAGAAAACGAGTTGTTATGTCGAGATCACAAGATAATTAAGTCGTAATCACGACATAACAAGAGAGAAAAAATATTTGAATGCATGGCCTCTTAGGACTTCCGTACTCTTCTAATTTATTCTAATTATAAAAAAGGTTTTATATTTCACGATTTTATATATTTTGTAATTTTGTATCACGGGTGACACGGTGGCTCAGTGGTTAGCACTATTGTCTGACAGCAAAAAGGTCACTAGTTTGAGTCCCGGCTGGGTCAGATGGCATTTCTGTGTGGAATTTTTATGTTCTCCCAATGTTCTTGAGCACTCCTCCAAATTATAAATTTTGTATCACAAGAAGCTATTTATTGATGTGGCTGATTGTGACAAAACACTTTTGCCTGTTCAAAATAAACAAATAAAAGCCATCACTGTGAATTTTATACTGAATTGTTGTATTGATCCCGGTATTGAACCTTGACATCTGTGTACTGTTACACACCTATTGGCACACCACTTATGTGTCATGCCTTAAATGTGTATGTAACCAGTACAATTTACAAATATATTTGACATTTTGAAGAGAAACAAAGTGTAAAAATATATATGTATAATGCTAAATTTGCTCAAGATTTCCTGCAGTCTGATGATCTCCCCAGAGCACTACGGCTCTTCCTCTGTGTTTTTCAGCCGGTGTTCTGCTTTACCGTCTTGCTCTTTTTCTGTACTGCTGGACTCAGCAGGGATGGAGGAGCTCGCAGCACAAACGTGCCCTGGTTTCCACGGCAACAGCCTGGCATTCTCTAGACAGGCAGGGCAGGAGATCTGATGCATTCGTGAGCGAAGAATAGAAAGATATACAGAGACAAAGATTCACATTGTTTCTGGCCAAAACAGAATTCCCATCACCTCCAGAATAATAAAACATCCAGAGAGAAGCACAAATCTTCACTCTAGCTGAGAGTCTGCGAGTGAGGACTACAACAAAGCTGCGTTCATAAGAGCCATATAAGGACATACAGCTCGTCTAACCGTAATCAGCAGCCCTGCCTTTTGTTTGACTGAGATAAATGATGTAGTTTCTAAGAGACTCAAATGTGATATCAAGGATTACCCATAACACAGTATCTGCGCCGTGGGCACTGCTGCCGGTGTGAATGTGTTTAATGCAGACACACTGGGGGAGCCAATGGAGGAAAGATTGATCTGACCTGTGAAAAATGCTCTCGCTTCACGCAGGAGGAGAGAAGGAGAGACAGAGTGAGGAAATGGAAACGTAGCATCTGTTATCAAGTAATTCTTCACAGTGTCAGGCTGAAATTTTAAACATCGCTATTTCATCCAATTGACAACTATTTAAGCGCTGTTTCCCTCCTGAAACAAACAGAATACGATACCAAAAAAAACAAACAAACAACAACAAAAAAAAACACATTCATTCGAAGTTGTTGATCTTCAGAGCTACAGCTCCCTCTATCTGTGGCGAAGAGCATCGCAGTTCTTTCTTTGTGCTTGTTATTGTTCTTTAGAAACAGCTATAAAGGTTTTAAAGATGAAGATACAGAGTGTGAGAGAGAAAGAGAGTTACCCGCATGTCTGCTTGAACGTACATGGGAAGCCATTACCTCAGGACTCACATCTGTGCTGCAGACACTTACACAATTTGCTAATTGCACAGAAATCCTCTTTTTTTGCATCTGATGGTGGCAGATAAACCCTTCAGCTGCAGAATAAATCACAGTCCTAAAATGTAAAAGGCAATTAAAGGAATACAGAGAGAGAGAGAGAGAGAGAGAGAGAGAGAGAGAGAGAGAGAGAGA
>CAIGQQ010039592.1:3330230-3346028 GCA_903798035.1 Danio albolineatus | reverse complement strand
AGAGAGAGAGAGAGAGAGAGAGAGAGAGAGAGAGAGAGAGAGAGAGACATCTGGGGCAAGAGTTGTTGGTATGTAAATTAACTTGAACTCATCGACATAAAATTATAAAATTGGGTCTTTTTTAACACAACACAGAAGATCATCGGTGTCCCTCCAAGCTTCCACTATTGTGAAAGACTCCCCCCATCCCTTCCAGCTTTTGTCATCAGAAAGACGAGTATTGGAGTATTAGAGCCTGCTCGGATAGACTTCTTTACAGCTTCTTCCCACAATCTGTTTGAGCCCTCAACTTCAATCTTAGTATCACACTCTGAAATATTATAAACAGTCCTATCTCCTAAAACCAGGACTCCCTTTTCTCCCCACCACACCACTCAAAATCTCAAACATTGTGCAATTCTTAATGTGCCTCACACAGGTGAGTGGGCTTGACAAACCACCTGTAGAAAACACATTCTCTCATCTCTCTGACACTTTAACCGACATTTGCACCGGTTTTGCACATTTGCATCAGACACTTTCTTACAACAACTCCATATCTGTTTAAAAAACAGAACATGAAATATTTCTGAAGTGTGCTTGCCACAGGTGAGTTGGCTTGACAAACCAACCACATGTAAAAACACTCTTCTCTCTATACGCACCAGATGCTTTACTCAAACTTCTTACTCTAGCACTTAATTTTCTGAGAACTAACAGTAACTAAATATAAATGTAATGACTAAATTTAATAATCTATTGATCACAAATAAAAACAGCAATACTGTGAAATATCATTTTGATAAAAAAAATAGTATTCATTCATTTGTGAGATGGTAAAGCTTTAGCCTTTCATTTCCACAATATCCTACAAAAATCATTCTATTCATTGATTTAGTGCTAATCAGTATTACATCTTTATCAAATAAACAATTAAAAATATTGGTCACAATTTATTTTTAATGTACAATTCACATTATTATCAAACTATTAACTAAGACTTTTATTTTAACAATCGACTTATAGTCAGTAAGGTAGTAGGTTTCTGGTTAGTATTAGGGATGTAAAATAAGATCAACTGTTGCAAGTAAACAGTTAAAGGGCACATATTTTCAAGATTTTCAATTTTTTTTACATAATTTCAAGATTTAATATAAAGTCTTTTGTGTCTCCAGAATGTGTCTGCAAAGTTTCGACTCAGAACACCCATCAGATTATTAATTATACCTTTCAAAATATTGGATATTCTGCTCTGAACAACCATGAAGCTGTTTTTTTGACCTGTGCCTTCAATGCTAATTCTCCCTGCCCACCGTTCCCACGTGGCTGTACTTTCATCGTCAGCTGCGGAAGCTCAACCTCCCAAAGGAGCTTCTGAAACAGTTCTACACCTCCATCATTGAATCAGTCATCTGCACTTCAATAACTGTCTGGTTTAGCTCAGCTACCAAATCTGACCTTCGAAGACTACGTCGAATAGTTCGGACTGCTGAGCGAATCATTGGTACAACCCTCCCTACTCTCCAAGAACTGTACTTATCTAGAGCAAGCAGAAGGGCGGCCAAAATCACTCTGGACCCCTCACACCAAGCACACTGCCTCTTTGAACTGTTACCTTCTGGTCGACGCTACAGAGCACTGCGCACCAGAACAGACCAACACAGAAACAGTTTCTTCCCACACGCAATCCATCTCATGAACACTTGATGATAACAATCGTGGAACCAACATCACTACTTGCAATACACTTTTTACACACACATACACTTATTTAACAACACACTTTACATGCCAATTTGCATGTAACAGCTGCACATATAATGTTGTATATAGTAATATGCCTGTACATACACTTGTCCATTTGTATATTTGCATTTAACACTTACTTCTATTTTTTGAATATATTTATTATCTGTTTTTTGTCCTGTCTCTGTAATTCTGTTGCACTGTAGAAGCTCTGTCACGAAAACAAATTCCTCGTTTGTGTGATTATACCTGGCAATAAAGCTCTTTCTGATTCTGATTCTTTCGGATTTCCACAAAATCCCACAGAAATCATTCTATTTATTGATTTAGTGCTAATATTACATCTTTATTAAATAAACAGTTAAAAATATTGGTCATACTTTATTTTAATGTACAATTCACATTATTATCAAACCATTAACTAAGACTTTTATTTTAATAATCGACTTATGGTCAGTAAGGTAGTAGGCTTCTGGTTGGGATTAGAGATGTAAAATAAGATGCTTATGTTGCAACTGTTGCAACTAAACAGATAAAGGGCACCTACTTTAACCCTTTTTTTTAAAGATTTAATATAAAGTTTTTTGTGTCTCCAGAATGTGTCTTTAAAGTTTCAGCTCAGAAAACCCATCATATTATTAATTATACCTTTCAAAATATTGGATTTTCTGCTCTGAACAACCATAGAGCTGTTTTTGTGACCTGTGCCTTTAATGCTAGTTCTCCCCACCCACCGTTCCCACGTGCCTTTCAGAGTGTGCCTCAGTCTCCGCTTCGGCTGTGTCAGATAAACAGCACAGTGTCAGAACATGAAGAAAGCAGATCTCTTGTAACGTTTGTGAGAAATACTACAGTGAGAACTTTCCCAATGATTATATGTGTTTGTTGTGGAGTTAATTCAAGTCTTTCTGCGATGAGTCACACACAATGTCGTTACAAAGTTCACGCAAACACACACACAGACACACACACATTTGCAGTGGAGACACAACTTTGCACTGTTTTTGCACGCAAATTTGACAAGGTAGACATTAATATCCACTGCTGTATGGATATCCGTTACGTTAATGGACAACATAAACCTGATTTAACGTCCACAAACAGGGATTGAAGCGTCTTCTTTTATAATTGTACTGACATGAGGCTGTGGTGATGAAGTAAAGCTGAATAAAAATCGCTGTAATTCATTGCACTTTTTTAAACACATGTTAATCTTGTAAAACTCATTCTTAATCACATTTGATGACGATTGATGATCACAGTGAGCTGAACAGATTTTTTAATCCCAGTTGCCTTGCAAACGTCCTGTCTTGTTGATATGATTATATGGGTTACTACGGAGACATGTTTACGCGCAGCTGTCAATCAGTTCTCCTACGTCACGTTGCAGTCAGCCTCATAATGGAAGGGATTTAAATCCTATTTTAACGTCAGGAAATAAAAAAAAAGGTCTTACTGTCTTTATATCACCCCAATATGAGTGTGGACACACTATACCTACAAATACTTCTGTCCAAACAGCTTCAAAAAATGATTTTAACCATAGGTGCCCTTTAATATCTTAATAATAGGCACGTAATAAGGCAGTAATAAATTGCGTGAATCATTAACAACCTAAGGTGTTACCAAATTACTTTATTCGTAGCACAGTTGTGCTGATTATTTTAAATTACAATTATCTTTAATATAGACTGTAAAATCTTCACATTTTCAGTGTTGCTTCAAACTTAGAATAACACATTAATAAGCCAAAACTCAAGGTTTTCTCGTCTCAGTGCTATTATCACCATCTGGAAGCCTGACAAACTCAGACTGCAGGCATATTTTCAAATGAAGGCAGTTAACGGCAGGAGAAATGAGTTGATAGGGATGAAATGGATGTTTAAAAGACACTGAAAGATACATAAAAAAGAGATAGAGACGCTCTGGGAACACAAATAAAGTCAATGCTGATGGCACAGAAAGAAAGGTGGCTCTCGCTAGACGTTCCAATTATACTAAACTAACACATGCATTTATAAAAATAAATAATACACCAAACTAATAATAACAACAAATGCACATCACGGGTCATAAGAAACATTTTGAAAAGATAACGATTTTTTTTTATTTATCTGGTTTTGTGGCCTGTACACATTTTGATGCTGTGCTTAGCTGTTGATATGCAGACAGTCTGCTTCACACCACATCAAATTCAACCCTAGTTCTTTTCTTTCAGCCAGAAGCGCATCCATAATTCATACTGTTGAGAAGCTCGGCTCACCTGAGCCACAAAGGCATCTTTAGTTCTGAACGCCCATTTTCCAATCAAATTATCCTCTGGAGGTAAATACATGCAAATGTGGATGGCTACCGGCATAACATGCACAAAGACAGTAGGGCCGCTGACACGAAGGCAATGCAATAATCTATTCTTAATTACTTCTTTCTCACAGGCCCTCTATAGGGAGCAAAACCAAAGCCCTAAACTGCCTCTGGCCAACATCATTTCCCATTCCTGAGGAACAGTGACCTTCACGGATGGTCACACTTGAGGAATCAGTGAATTGGTGGGAACATCCTGCATATTTATGATTATTGGAGCATCAGTAATGAATTTAGTACACATAATAAATAAATAAAAACACACCACAAATACGGCAGCATAAATTCATAGTTTTGAATGTTAAAGTTGTCTGAAAGCTTTCATCCATTAAGCGGGAGCCACTAGGCTTGTTTTCTCTCGGTATTAAGTACACAATTGGTACACAATTTTGTCAAGCTGATCATAAGTAGACAATGACAAAACCATGTAGACAGAATCTAGAATGTTTTAATCATGTCCATTTTTTACCTCTAAAAAGGCTAGGGCCCAATCCCAATTCTATTTTTGTACCCCTACCCCTTCCCCTTGGCCCTTACAACCGAGTGTTAAGGAGAAGGGCTTCAAAACTTCGATGTCTTCATGATCTCTTGCTTCATATGAAATCAGACGATGGCGACTGCTGAAGTTATTCCAGTTGTGTTATATTTTGGTGTTTATCTTCAGGAAATCACTGATGGCATATTTTGTTATCATAACGATCTAATGTGGCAATTAGATCATAACTATACTGTGTATTTACACAGTGGTCATATTTATCTATGTAACACACGAAAACAACATTAACACTATAGCAGACACTGTAAAAAGCTCATTCCCAGCCACTAGACATTACTGACAGGGTATTTGAGTGTCACCGTGTGTCGGAATGTTGTGGGACTGCTGTAGATGAGTTATAATTATGGATTATAGATCCTGAAATTTATGTTTTTTTTTTTTTTTTGCGTTTTTTTTTTAAAGCATGATGGTAAAACATGAACGCGGTTATGAATGTAATAAAACATATGTTTGTTTGTCGTAAAAATTCATAATAATGACAAAAAAATACTAATTTGTGGATCTTCTTACTTACGAGTTCAGCTATCCTGCCGTTGTGGCAGGTCCATTCTGGGAAATTTTCTTACCCCTCCGTTTTAAGTGTGGTCCTGAAAAAATGTAAGGGGAGGGGCTAAGGGGTAGAATTGGGATTGGGCCTAAGGCCCCGTTTACACTAGTGCGTTTTCGTTTTAAAACGCATAAGTTTTGCTACGGTTACGCCATCCGTCCATACTACGCCGGAGTTTTCGAGGTGCGAAAACGGAGCGTTTTAGAAACGCTGGAGAGGCCGTTTCCATTCTAAAACGCTACCGCAGCGTCTCAGTGTGGACGTGGGAAAACGCAGACTTTTGAAAACAGAGGCGTGGCTGCTGAGATCCACTACGTGATTGGGGCTTTGGGTCATTGCGTATCCTTCCCTTATTCGCCAAGCGCACGTGGCTATAACGTCACCGGCAGACAGCAGACCAGTCTTCACTGTAAACGCTGTATTTTCGATAGCCATGGATGTTTTATATTCATTTGTTACTTTAAGTAACAACTCAACCTCGTCGTCTGTCCTCAAAAAGACCTCTCTTGCTTTCTTTACCATCGCGTTCATCGTTCAACCAGCGTTTGTTGACTAACAATAACCGAATGCCGAGCGAGACACATGCTTCCTGTTTATACTTGACCGCGCATGCTCAGAGTGCGCCAATGGTCACGTGATATGCGTTTCTGGTGGATTAGGGAAGACGGAGATCTCTTGAGACGCTGGGTGAAAACGCGAGTGTGGACGCGGATCGTTTTCTTGCTAAAACGCCGTTTTAAAACTAAAACGCACTAGTGTAAACGGGGCCTAAGTCTGTCCAGTTCTCCTTAATGGTTTATATAGACCAGAGATGCCCAAAGTAGGGCTCGCGGGCCAAAGTTGTCCCATTGTAATCTTTGATTTGGCCCACCGTCCCATCTGAGAGGAGAATGAGAATGATGGAGAGGATTCGGGCGAATGCCTTTAACACAGAGATTGTCTTTTCTAATTTGAAGTAAACTTTTATGTTTGTTTAATTGTTTTTTGTTTTGTTTATTATATTTAGAGGAAACTGAAATTAAACGTTCCAATTAAATTGTTTAAATGAAACTTATTTTATTTTAAAATGTAAATACTGTCACTCGACGAATCGTACAAAAGACATCAGTGAGCAAATCAAGGCAAAAACTAGTGTAATTTTGTTATAAATGAGATTGGTGTGTTTTTACTGCAGCATGTTCATGATAATATGTTAAAAAATAATGTATTAGTTATTTTAAGGCAATGTTTTCTAGTAATTGATAAACATTTTTAAATAAATTAGGAAATTACCTATGGAAAAAGTTTGGGCACCCCTGATTTAGACAAAACATCAACAGTTTGTCTTCTGGTCTACTGGCATGTGTCCCTGTCAGTGGATAATAGGTCATAAATGTTCATTTAATTGGCCCACTGGTTGCAGAGATGATTACACAAACAGAGAGGATGAACTCAATGACCAGTGACCTCTGCTCAGTTCATTACACAAAAAAAAACACTGTAACAATTTCAGCACAGCCAAATCTCCAGTAAAATAAACCAGTGACAAACATAAACGTAACAGTTTGACAGAAAGAAATTAAGTTTAATCAGTAAATATTTATTAAAATCATCAATGAGTTCTGCACCATTATTTAAACGCTGTTCGTTAGTGTTTTCTGAAGAATGCTTTAATAATTAATGTATAATGTGTTTTCAGAACAAAAATTAAGCAACACAACAGGTTTCTACATTAATATTAATGCAAACTGTTTCTTGCGCTTCACATGATCATATCAGAACAATTTTTGAAAGCTCATGTGTTACCAAAGGCTGAAGAAATTATGCTAAAAATTCAGCTTAAAAATTGGATTATTTGGATTATAATAATACATTTCACAATATTAGTGGCTTTACTGCAATTAAATTAAGCAATTAAATTTAAACTAAGTTTTAGTGAGTGATAAGTGAATAATTGATAAAACAAACAAACAAAAAAGTGACTATCAGTAGCTCTTTAAATGTATTAACTGCTTCTGTTGTTTTAATTATCTTCATATTTAAGGATTTTTTAAAATATCGAATACTGATATGTGTAGCTTTTGCAATTAATTCCATCAATTAACATTTTAATTCCATCAATTAGCATTCTAATAATTCACTAACACTACCAATACTAATGATTAATGATAGTACTAATTCACTAAAAATTCAAAGAAATGTACTGCGGCTTCACTAAGAGGTAAACACAAAGGCACTGTCTTTCTTTACACAGTCTGTCTGAATCTGTCTGAATCAATTGCTTTGAAACACCAGAGTCTCCCAGCCGGGGAAAGTCTCTCACAAGCATGGACAACTTCGTGGCTGACAGCCGGAGATGTTTCCCATGAGGTAATGAACCAGGAAGACAGAATGAAAGGCGACGGATAGAAAGAGACGGACCGAGAAGAGTAAACAAGTATAAGAGATGGAAATAATAGATAGATGGTGCGGTATGGATTTTACTTTAACTGTAAAAATTCCCTGACTGGTATATGGCTATTTCTAATATAGTATTAGGTGTCAGCATATGTGCCAGTTTCTATAGAGAAGGCTTATACTCAATTTACAGTCTCTATAGGTTAAACTCTTCCATAGTATCAATATTTAATACAGCAGATCAATAGTCGGTTTCTATCAATCTATCAAAATATCGCATAAATTTCTGTTGGATCCTGATATTGGGGGTAAAAAACAGGTCATTTGGAAACTCAATGTTCCTATAGCCAAAGCTGAATAATAAAAGTTCAGTACATGGAAATGACATACTGTGTATCACCATTCTCATACAAATCCCATAAGAGGTAACAGGGAAAGTCTAGATGGGACACAGTTGCGAATACTCACATCACTATAGCATAATTTTTATGACACTGTACCATAATATACTTTTACATTACTGCGAGGGTTGGGTTCAGGGTGGGGGTGGACAATGTCAAAATACAGTTTAATGCACTAGTTAATAATTAATATGAATAATACTCTAACAACTGTTTTTTTACAATACTGTAATGGTTAACTTCGTGTTCATGTTGCTGTTTCAAATCCAGGAGTCAAATCCAGTTCCTGGAGGGCCGCGGCTCTGCACAGTTTAGTTCCAACCCTGCTCCAACACACTTACCTAAAGATTTCAAACAAGCCTGAAGGACTCAGTTAGTTTGATCAGGTATGTTTAATTAGGGTTAAAGCTAAACTGTGCAGTGCCGCGGCCCTCCGGGTACTGGATTTGACTCCTGTGCTGTAAGTGTTAAGCCTCTCAGCCTTTTCAAACTTTCCCCCCTTAAACGAAGAACAAAAACAAACTTTGTTTAAAGTATAGTGGGGCTTTAAAGGTGCAGTAGGTGATTGTCTTTTTTGTGCTGGTTGAAAGTCTCTTCACATTCCAATAGTAATGATTAATGTGAATGATCTAAATCAGGGGTGCCCAAACTTTTCTTATCAAGGGCCAAAAAACAAACTTGATTGAGGCTATAGTGGGCCAAAAGTAAATACAGTATATTTGCCATGGGTAATTTCCCAATTTATTTTTAAATACTTAAAACAAATTGAAAACATGGCTTTATATTAACTTATGCAACATATATTTTTTGTACATTATAATGAACTTATGAACTTACAATAAACAAAACAATCTCATTTTTAACAGAATGGAGTTGCACTAGTTTTTGCCTTGATTTGCTCACTGATGTCTTCTGCACAGTCCTCTATCCATCGAGTGACATTATTTACTGTACATAAAAAAATCTGATTAATTTACAACATTTAATTCAAACATTTAATTTCAGTTTGCTTTTTTGTAGCTCAGCAATAAACAAACAAACAAAAGTTATGTCAAATTATAAATGACGATCTTTTTTAAAGGCATTCACCCCCACCCTCTTCATCCTTCTCACTCTCCTCCCAGATGGGATGGTGGGCCAAATCAAAGGTTACAATGGGCCAACTTTGGCCCGCGGGCCCTACTTTGGGCGTCTTTGATCTAAATGTATGTTTATGTATTTCTATTTTCTATATAAAACTAAAAAATTTTCATCAAATTAAAATTTGTCGAACCGACAATTCTCATAATTCAGATAACAAATGTAGACTTGTACATCTGTGCACCCCGTTTAAGCAGATCTGCCATTTGTGCGTAATTCAAAACTTTTTAAACACCTGAATCAATACTAGAGTTGCTTTTGCACGCTGGAGGAAAGATGACACCATGGCTGAAGTATGTCTTTTAGACGGGTAATGTTTTAAAACTATTTTAGCCAAGAAAATATTGCAAATATTATGATGCTAATCTGAATATTCGGTCTGAAACAGCATGTAAGTGTGGTTTAGTAATAAGTGTAATTCCTGCACCCCGCCGGCCAACCACTAAGCAGTAGTCCCTTTAGGACAAAGTGCGTGAAAGAGTGAGACCAGCGATTCATGTGTGCATGAAATATTGCACATTATGACAAGTTTTGTTTGCTACAGAGCTAAAAACATGCTAGATATAATACATAAAGTATATAGATATCGTTTTTCGTTCGGAATTGTATATAGCGGATAGCATTTACTGCACCTTTAATCACTGCTAAATGTGAGCACCATATTTCTACAATAATATCAATTACTGAAAACTGCCACTATCTAGTGACTGACAATGTAACGCAAACTGTAGCATGTAAATTCTTATTGCTGAGTGCATTTTAAACAAAGGCCCTACCTAAAATGCAATGCAATGCAACACAACGACTGTTCTTTCCTCTTTATGTCACAAAAACAGCAGATGCTATACTCCAGGGTCAAAGAAACACAGCCAATAATGGCCCATTTCCACTGAGTGGTACAGTACGGTACGGTACGGGTCGGTACAGGTCACCTTTATCAGGCTTGCGTTTCCACTGCAAAAGGGTACTCTTTTGATGGGCTTGGTGTACGACAGAAAGTTTGTCGAAATCATTTTCGCTCGAGAAAATGTCTACAGTAGAGCTTTATAGGTCGTTCACAAATCATACGAGAAGCACTTCTCACAAAACAGATGCTTTATTATACACAAAAACATTGGTGTAAAAATGTCATTACTGACTGAACATAATCTGATTATAACTAGATCAATGATGCGAAATAGCCTACGGTCCACGATTATATCAAATAAATAAATAAATGCAGCATATATGAACACATACAGCCCCACACAGTTTCCGATGTTACCAAATTACAGAAAAACTACACACAGCAGACATTTATGCCTTATTTAGGCTCAAAAACAATACGAAATAGAGCCCCGTCTGTCCAAACCTCTTATCTGTATCTTTCATCTTCACCAGTACATGCAGCCTCTCCGTCATTATTCTCTCGTTAGAGAGTAACTCCGTCATTCCGGGTTTATAATAGTCCAGGTTAAGAACTTTGTTAACTTTTTTATTTCAAACATTGACGCGCACACGAACACAAGAGACAAGCGAAACCTCTCGCGCTCGCGCTTATGGGCTCGTAACCCATAAGAATCTTCTCTTCTCTCAGCTTTGTGGCTGTTCAAGACGACGACAAGGTTTGTTTAAGCTCGAGTCGACCATGGCTCGTTATTATATGCTGATATTATTTCGGAGCATTGTCTCTCGGCTGTGTAATAAACATGGTGGGTCTTTTGTTTTTATTCTGGCTTGTTGCGCAAGCAAATGACGTATCTCTGTAAGCCAATGGCGTTCAGCTGCGCGTCTAGCTCTGCCTTACGGCACCCTTTGGTACGCTTGGGACCCTTTGCAAAGGGTGACTAAAAAGTGGTACAGTACGGTACGTTTCGGTACGCTTTTAGACAGTGGCGTACTGAACCGTACCGTACCGTACCACTCAGTGAAAACGGGCCATAAGACTTGCCAAATTCTGTTTGAAAACAAGACCAGGTTCTATCCATGATGCCTGATAAATCCCCTGGTGTAAACAATATAAAACAAAAGTGCAAAAAGTGCAACAATTTATAATAAATCACTTGTATTACTAATATAGCTATCCATTATGAGCACAGACCTTCTAAATGTTTAAAAACAAAATTCCGTTGCTCAGCTTTTTTAAGAGATTTACAAGTTGAACTGCTCCAATTTGGGTCTGTTCTTAAATGTAAACACATGAAAATGAAGCTGCTGGTTCAGCAGGTTCAGAGCAAGAGAAACCAGTAAGATTTACAGCAAGTTTGCACAGATGCCGTGAGCTGCTCTGAAACAACATGCAATAAAACGAGGAGAGAAAGACAATGGCTTGCTTGTTTATGCAAACTTATAAGAGAGTTGAACCATTAAATTCAGCAATGGGTTTTATAGCACTTGTTAAAATATACTTCAGAAATGAGCATTTTTATGATTATTCAAGCACACTGCTTTACACTTTAACTGCCAACGCATTGGTATAACTTTGAAGGGGTGTTCATAAGACTTTGACATTGTGGTAGAAATTCATTTATATACATTATAAATGAATGTTCTTTTATTCCTCCATGGATGTACTGTTTACATTAGGCTATGTTTTACCACTTTAACATCTGCTTATCACCAGACAAGATTTGGATACATACATGGTGATTTAACAAGCTATATCTTCAGGTGGTAGTTGAGACTGAAATATAGACAGTCAAAGGTTAAGTGTGTGCGTTGATGTAACTGTAATTCATTCTTTATGCCTTACTTGACCTTGTGAGCCTAGAAAACTTGATAAAAAGGGAACACACTCTGTTTTAGTGTCTCACACTCTGCAGAAACCTGCGTTGCTGTATGATTGTCTGACCTTCTTTGCAAAGAATAAAACTTTAAAAGACACTTTGGGTAAGAGTTGACCACTGAGAGAGCCTCCTTAAAGAAAATAGCCACTACAACATTAGGTTTGAGATGTCTTTGTTTTTACAACTTGACTTAAAATACATCATAACATTTGTCTTAGTTATGACATCTTGACATTATCAAGATATGATAACTTGTCATAAGTCTGTCATAAACATAATGATGAGGCCATTACAACCAGTGTTAAGGAAAGTTACTTTTGAAAGTAATGCATTACAATATTGAGTCACTCTCCAAAAAGTAGTTGTTTCTTAGTTGCTTTTTATGGTAAGTAAGGTGTTACGTCACTTTTGTGTTACTTTTTCTTACCCGGCTGAGACTTATCTCTTTTAAAATCTCTTTTAATTTTTTTAAGTTAAGAAATATATAAATAATGCTGTTTAAGATAAGATTCATGACAATTATAATCAGCTTATGACAATCATGCATGACAAGTTATGCTGTCTTGATAATAAACAAACATATTTTAAAGTACAAGTGAATACATTTGAGCATGTGGACTGACATTGCAAAATGATATTTGCAGTTTGTTCAAACTACACTGTAAAAAAAAACTGTAGTTTTACGGTTTATTTGTGCGAGGAAAAAAAAACAACCTAAAATAGCGGCTGTTAAATTACAGAAATATACTGTAAAATAACAAATATTAAATAACAGAAATTTCCTTCAATTAAAATTTCTGGCAAATTTCTATAATTTAATATCTGTTATTTTACAGTAAATTTCTGTAATTTATGGCTGTTATACCCCAGCTGTCGGAAATAAACCATAAAATTACAGATTTTTTTAACAGTGTACTTATTGAATATTTTGAATGTCAAGTTGTCACGATAAAGGTTATGATGTATTTGGTTATGTCAAGTTGTCATAAAGACATCTCAAACTACGTCACTTTTGCATTTAAAATAACATAACTATGCGAATTACAGTTACCAGCCTCCATAAGCATAAACTTTCATTGATATTCATGATGTGTCAAATCAGGATTATAAAAGTTTTATGACAGTCTTACGAAGACCTGTTTAAAAATAAAGTGTTATCTATTATTACTAATGTGCTTATTTCAAATGTAAGTACAATTTGACATCCCAGAACATTCTTATAAACATCAATTTCAGCCACTTGATGCAACAAAACTTGATCACTCACTGTCAAAATGGCCTACTACACTGACATTAGAGTTGCAGATAATGAATTTAACAAGAGGGCTTGAGGAGCGAAGTAAATGATCTCTGTTTACATGTCTAAGAGCAGCTATTAAACACCTGCGTTATGAGCTGATCTGAGCGAGTATGAAGGCCAGACAGTGGAGTGAGCAGCCTGCGCTGTGATTGGGGTTGCTGATTTCCAGCTGAGATCACCAGCTGCTCTCATGTTCATATTCACCCGCGCTCTCTCCTTTTCTTGCCCATTACTCTGTATCTGCCTAATTTTCACTTTTGAATCCCCTTAGACTCCAGCAGAGAGAATGATGCAGAGGGGAAACTGAAAGATGTAATGGGGATTTTTTCGACTCGTTTTTGAAACTGGGTTTTTAGGGGAATATCATCACTCTTCTTGACACGCTGTAGAGGGGAAACGAATGGGAAAATCCAATGGAGATTTACTGAACATATCTGGATACTGCAAGACAAATGAGATGTTTTTCATATCCCGAGTGATTCTAGACAGCAATGGCATCAAAAGGAAAGCTAACAGAGGTTTTAATAAGGTGGATAAAAGCTTACATTTGTTTCCACATAGTGAATGTTTATCCATCACAGATACAACTGTGATCTTTATAAAAATCATTTATAATTATAATCTATTATTATAAGTTTTTTTAACAAAGATTTGGATAATCCAAAAAAAAGAGAGCTATTTATATGACAGATTATTAATTATAAAAAATGTATAAATAAAATAAATGTTATATATATTCCTGGTATATATTCCTTATCTCCAGTACATAAAGTCCTCATTCATTAGTCTTAATAGTTAAAAATAATATTAAATATATAAAATTAACAAGAAGATTAATATAAATTCTGTGATTTTATTTGACAAATATTATTTTTAATATTTTAACAATATTATCATATAAATAAATTGTAAATTGTTTATTTGCTGAAATTTTGCTCCTACTTCAAGTTAATACATTTTTAGTTCTTCCTGAATTTAATTTTAACCTAGGGTTTTCTCATACTAATTTTATAAAACTGCATCTGTCAAATATTATTTGAGACAATGTCAAATAATTTATTGTGAATGTTTTCATTTTAATACATTAAAAAAATAGTATACTGCTATTGTATTAAGAAATAAACTATTCCTTTCTCTGCTCTGTGAATATTTCTGTACATTTTTTCTGAGCACATTTTGTTAAACATCCTTTACCATCCTTTATCTATTTACATTCAATCTTAGAATGAGTACATAAAATCTAGTCAATTTTGTTCCTAATTTTGTATATTAACAAATTAAACATGCCCCTCACCTTGCCCTTTTATTTAATTTGATCATAATTATATCCTTTTCTTCACAAAGTTTCCATCTATCTAGATAGATAAAATTAAATGAAATCCATCTATCCATCTCGTTTCTATTCCATTCCTAGCATGTGCATTCACAGTCTCTCGCATCCCTCTTGCCTTCTTTTGTTCCCTTCCACTCTATCTGTTAGTCTCTCCATTCTCCCACCTGTCCCAAGCCTGTCTCTCTCCTAGAGTGTGACAAGTGTGTGTATAATGAAGGCCCATTAGGAAAAACAACGGCAGCAGCTCCGTGCCGCACATGTTCAGTGGTCAAATGCTGACGACAGCTGCGCCAACACAGACACACACACAGACACACACACCCCGAGACCTCCCTGGGTGTCCCGCAGTCTGCCAGACGAAACAGCCCAGACAGCTTCAACAGGAGGCTCAACCTGAGGATATAGATGGGGTGTGTGTGGGGTCGCTAGTGGCACAGACAATTGTAATGTGATATTTCGGTTAGGCCGAATCCACACCGTGTGGGTGCTGGAGTAAAGGTAGATCACCACAATTCACATTTATCACCATAAATCCATATTTTTATGGTAATTAAGCATCTGCTTTCTTTGGCTGTCAGATTTGAATGGTTCAGCCATATGTCTCATATTACTAGGAAGTAAATAAAATACGTTTTAGATTTAAACGTTATGAAACTTGCAAACACAAATGGGAGCATTCATAATATTATATTAGTATATGAAAAATAAACAACAGATTTAATCTATTAACTGAGATTAAAAAAATATTAAGCAGATGTCTAATAATTTTTAGCTGAAAAAAATACTAAAATACTAATAACTGATGACAATAAATAATTAGTTTAAAATATAAGAGATGATTAATAACATCTGAAATTTTCAATGATTTTTAAAGCATTTTAAAAAAATAAAATGACTAGACTTTGTAGACTACTGTTGAATTATACAGATTAAGAATTTGTTTATACAAAAGTCTGGGGGTCATTAAGATTTTATAGCTTTTGAGTCTCTTCTATTTTTTTTTTATTACAATGCAAGTCAAAGTTTCCATTTGAACATGTTTCAATGTAATTTATTAATATGTGAGCTAAATTTTTTGCATCATCACTCCAGTCTTCAGTGTCACACGATACTTCAGAAAACATTTTAACAGGATGATCAGTGCAAAAACAGCTGCTTTTACTTTTTTGTGGAAAAAGTTATACATTTTAAATAAGTATTCTTATTTGAACAAATGTATGTGTATATGCATATCTATCTATCTATCTGTCTGTCTGTCTGTCTGTCTGTCTGTCTGTCTGTCTGTCTGTCT
>CAIGQQ010039592.1:3257780-3303761 GCA_903798035.1 Danio albolineatus | reverse complement strand
TATATAATTAGAGTTGAAATAATTTATCTCCGGGATTGCTCGTAAATTAACTCCTGCAAGTTTCTCTGATCTCGCTTGTTTTTTGTTTTGCTTTTTCAAAGCGGCGCACAAAATAATTCTCCTTCAGATTATGATTATGCTGTTTAAAACTACGGCCCAGTTTCAGTGTCTTTCGTGTGTTTTATCTCGATTTTGGTCATTTTATGCAGATGCTTGTGAACTATATGCGCGCTAAACAGCAGAAAAAAACTCAGTTAAAAGTTAATTTATCACACTTAGCTGTATCCCAAAATACTTCATCAGAAGCATAAAATCATAAAACGCCACGTTAAACAGATTGTGTGTTTTTTGTGATTAATAGACCCGTAATTTAAAAGGATTTTGCTTTCAAAATATATTATTTGTTGTGCAATCAGGATGCAGAGCGCGCCTGCCGACTCAACAAAGCCACAGTAAATATAGGCGAGTTTTAAAGTTAATACAAAATAATAATCAGTTCCTGCTCACTAATGTTCATTTTCTTTTCACAAATAAGGAACAGTGTTTAAACAGACGCCAACAGCTTCGTAGGCTAGTTATTTTTCTTTTTATTCAGGGGGAAATAAATTATTCACTACTTCATTTGAATCTTTAGAGAGCAAAAATTCTCAGATCAGATTATTTCACAACATTTAAACATAATAGACTAATCAGGCTTAAACTGGGACAGATTCTTTCATCATTCAGAAATAAATTAAAGCAACTCAAAATGCACATTAATTGACATAGGCCTATTTGTAATCAGCCCTCCAAAAAAACATATTTAATACAATTTGAGTGCACGGTGCTGATTGTTTGAACTTTTGACTGCATTTTCCTTCATTTCTGTTGTGCGCATATCACATCTGCACAAAACTCCAAGCCCACAAAACACATTGACACTCAAACTGGGCCGTAAACGTGAGCCGCAAGGGCGGCCACGGAAAAACCTTTGACATTTAACATCAGGAAAACGGTTTTGTTTTGGAAAAAAAAACGTTTGACATTTAATACTGACGGTTTTGCTTTTGTATTCAGGTGAACTAAGAAATGTTTGTTTAGAAAAGTTTGATTTGTTGAAATAAAAGCTGTAAAATGAGTGAGTCCAGCAGCGCTCACTGTGCTCTGTGTCTCCATAATCTGACGGTGGAGCAATGTAATGTTAACTACCAGTCACTGCTGCTTGTAATCATTTAAAGTGTTGTTGTGATTAATTCGTGCAATATGTAGGAGAAAGAGAAGCAAAAAGAAGTGTATAAATATTGCTGATTGTTTAACACATGAGGTTGTATCAAAAGTACCTGCAAGCTGGTGATGTCACAGGCAAAGATTGAATAAAAGCCTCCGCCCGTACGCCAGGGAAATACATCCATCTCCCATAGTGGCGTACGAGCTTCGGGGGATCGTGTGGGAGCGCCGAGCGCCGGCCTGCCGGTCAGATCATCCGTAATCTCACATGGAGATCTGGGGGACTCCGGCGCCCGGCACAAGCCACCATGCTTCTCCCACACATCCACTCAATAATGTGAGATTCATCAGAATTTATAGTACGTATACGAGCGTTACTTCTTTTCGACGGTGAGCGGGTTTTTAAACTGTTGCTAATTACCACCTAATTACTACCTACACAGAAGAAGCAAAGGTTTAAGAACAACATGGGGTTGTTTTATGGTTGAAATGTTTGTTAATTAGCATTTCTACTTGATTAAGTGGCAATTTGCTTGCATTTCCCACAATACATTGCGGTAATTAAAATACGATGTGGTTTTCTATAAACCTAATACGATCCAAATCAAGATTTTCCTTCTTTTCTACATGGAATTAATGTGTAGAATGTCGAACAAAGCAAGATCGAAATTGGGACTGTGGGGTTGGAGGTAAAACTTTGACTAGTGTTTCGTTTGCCGTTTAATTGACAGGCGGTCCGGCCAATCACAACGACGATATATGCTTTTGCCCACCCCAAGGACTACGGTTGACGCGATAAACGATACCTATATTACCTATAATACCATGTTTTTTAGTATTGATTAAACAGGAGAGCACATAATTAAACAAAAAACAATATACAAGGGAATTTTTAAAAAATGAATCATGTAGGCTACATTAGGGTGACTTAAGGGTGATTGGGACATAAGGTTGAATGGGACAGTATAGCCATACAGATTTTATTTTTTTGCTTGATGAGTGAAAATATCTGTTTTTTTGGCCAAGTCCTGGCTTTGAGACTATTTAATCAATATTGCATGCCCTCATTGGTGTGACCTCCTCTCACTGGGCGTGGCAAGCCTCAAACTGGAAGTTGATGCTGCAGCACATGAGGTGAGGAAAATGACAAGCTTTAGCTAGTTTTCATAATAAGGTAATAAAATTGTTAATCTAAAATATTACAGAAACCTTTGATGGAAACATGAATATGATGTACTACTGCAACAAAATTAGTAAAAATTTTGTTAATATAATATTTTCATTTTTAGTACTAGGTTGTTTTTATTTTGTCCCATCCACCCAAACGCAATTTGGGTGGATGGGACAGCATGGTTTTGGGTGATTGGGACAGTGCTGAAAAGCTATGCTAATCAAGAAAAAGATCAAGCTTTATATAGAAAATCATTTTGTATGCTCTGTATGCCTCCTCATTTGTGCAACCCCTAATCAACCACAAAAATCTTACAGTAGTACACCATATTCATGTTGCTATCAAAGGTTTGTGCAATAGCTAGCTGTGTTAATTAGCCCTAATAAACGCACCAAATCTAACAGTAAGGTTTTTTTTTGGCTTAGTCCCTTTATTAATCCGGGGTCGCCACAGCAGAATGAACCACCAACTTTTCCAGCATTTTTTTTACGCAGCAGATGCCCTTCCAGCCACAACCCATCTCTGGGAAACATCCATACACACACACACACACACACACACACTCATACACTACTGACAATTTAGTTTACCCAACTCACCTATAGCACATATCTTTGGACTTGTGGGGGAAACCGGAGCACCCGGGGAGAACATGCAAACTCCACACAGAAATATCAACTGACCCAGCCAAGGTTTGAACCAGCTACCTTCTTGCTGTGAGGCGAACGTGCTACTATACGCCACCGTAGCGCCTGAGATACAAGCTCTTGCAGCCCAATTTTTTGCTTCAGTTAAATGTGTTTGACAAACAGTTTATTGGGGATTAGCCAGGGGACAGTTCACCCAAAGGTTTACATAAAAGTTTTCATGTGGGGGGTTAGGGGGGTCATATTTGTTTCATATTGACTAATAAATTGACAAATAAAAACTAAGAAAAGAGAAATGAGTCTTAATTATGAACAGAACAAATGAAATTCTGGCCTATAACACATCAAACAGCTAACATGAGGAATAAATATTTGTAGATTAATGATAATACATGATGTCCCAATCACCCAAAACCTGTGTCCCAATCACCCAAACATTCCTAAAAAATACTGTTTTGGCATAGTTTATACTAAAGGGTTTGTCACACCACCTTCTCTTCTGACATAATTATATTTCTTTCAAAAATGGATAGATAACATCTGGAGGGTTACAGAAATATATCATACATTGGGCTGATGTTTTTAATTCATTGCAAGAATGATTACTTAACTCAGAATTAAAAAAAATGTCCCAATCACCCTTAAGTCACCCTAAGTATTTTTTTTCAGCACTTGGGACGTCTTACGACTTGGGTGCTTTCCAAATAAAATAAGATTTTTTGTTATTTTGTCTATTTCCAATAATCCAGAGTTGCAATCCATAAATAAAACCATTTTATCAGTTATATTGATCAATTTATAATACGCTTCAAAAAGTAATAAGGAAACTTGGGATCAAAACTGTTTTGTGTAACTGCAACTGAAAAATATAAGTATTGTTTCCGGCTCCATTTTACAAAAACAACACATGGGTGAAAAACCTTCCTTAAATTTACTAATAAAATCATTGCATGCATATCTATGTAAAATTTTTTAATTAGTTTTTCTTTACTTTACTGGGAATTCTTGTTTCCATTTAACCATTTTTAACTTTTACATTTAACTTTTAACTGCAGTTAGGATTTTCCTGATATAATTGTTATTAAATGTTTTATCCATGATAGAAAGGCCCTTAATAATAAGCTCTGGAAGAGAGCCAGTACTGTACATGGTTATATATTTTTGCGGTTTTAATAAGGTGAAGTAATTTTGGTGAATTACAACGAACACGTTTCTTGTATTCCTTCAAAGTAATTTTTAAACCAAAAGTGTTAATAAATTTACTGTAATAAATCCCCTACATTATTTAATACGTCTGTGACAAAAATGTATCCTCTTTTAACATAATCATTCCAAAATAAGGACTTGTTTTTAAATAAAATATACTGATTGTTTCAAATAATACATGAGTGGGGGGAAAAGTTATGCTTATAAATCAGTTTGCATGTGTTCAAGGCTTGTTAATGCAAACTGGACATCTTATTAGGAATTTCAGAACACTTAAAATCACAAGTAGGTAAAAAGTGGAGGCCACCACATTTTTCAAAGATAAAAATAGGGATAGAGAACCATAAGGAATTATTGTTATAGAGACAATTCTTGATCCAATTGATTTTAAAGATATTGTTAATAGTTTCAAAGTCTCGGTTTTGCCTCTCCAAATAAACTTAAGTAAAACTTTGTCAATTGTGGCACACATCTTAGTCTACATAAAGCGACAGTGCAGGGTATACAAGTCTAGAAATACCTTCTGCTCTTGAGATCAGCACTCTACCTTGAACAGATGAATTCCTTTGGAGCCAGCAATTAAATATATTTTTTGTCTTTTGTCGCCTTTGTGAAAAGTTTTCTGTAATCCGTTCTGATGTTGATTTGCTAACTAATACCTAAATATCTAACCTTTTTTAACTTCTCACCTTTTTTTAATATCTAACCTTGATTATTTAACGTATTCCCGCTATAGATTGTCTTTGGTGGATGGCCATCACTTCACTTTTGGATTGGTTATAATAGACCTGATGCATCAGAGAACAGCTTAAAAGCCTCCAAAATAACCACGACCTGATCTTTATTTTTTAAGAATAAACAGGTGTCATCTGCAAGTTGGCTGATAGTTAATGTGGTATTTCCTATTTCAATACCTTTAATTTGGGAACAATGTACAGTATAAAGATTTAGGGTTTCTGCAACTAATAAAAATGGTGAAATTGGGCACCCTTGTCTTATGCCTCTCCGAATAATAAAACGAGAAGTACCACTGCATAAAGAAACAATGCTTAATATCATTATGAAATGTCTCCATAATTTTTTAAAGGTTGGGCCAAAACCAAAATAATTAAGTGTCTGATACATAAAACTGTTCAACTGTATCGGCTTTGTAAAAATCTAAAAATAAAATTATAGCCTCCTCATTTACGAACTGTGAGCAATCCAATAGATCTAATACCCTCCTCCCTTCATAAATCCAGATTGGGAGAAAGATATGATTTCCTTCAAACATGGTTTTAACTTAGTAGCATATAAACATGCTAGTAATTTGTAATCTGAGTTGAGTAGAGTAATTGGACATCAATTATCCAAGTAAAGATTGTCTTTATTCGGTTTTGGAATCAAGATAATTACTCTCGGTTTCATTGATTCTCTAAGTTCTCCATTGGCAGCACATTTGTTAAACATATTTAAAATTAAGTCTCTTATATCTTCCCAGAAACCTCTATAAAACTCAAAAGGCAGAGCATCAGTTCCTGGACTTTTGTTGGAAGGCGTTTTTTTAATGAGATCATCCAATTGCCTCAAGGACATTTCCTCTTCACAAAGGTTTGTTTTAATCTTACTTATGCAAGGAATAAGTCACTCGAGCCAGAGTTAAAACTAGATGTGTATCACTTTTGATAAAAATCTGAAACAATTTTTTTCATCTGTTACTACATTATTATAAATATACAAAGAACCATTTTTTGTTTCACCCCGTTTTTTCTAAGTTAAAAAACTATGCGGATTTTTTTCGCCGGCTTTTAACCACTTGATTTTCTCTCAATGTGTCTGTCTCTGTGTCAGATACTCTGTGTCAGGGGAAGTAATACATGTAAGATTATTAATTTCCTTTACTAAGCATTCATAATATAATCCCTTAGATTTTGACAATTTTTTACGAAATTTTTATGAAAAATTGTGACACTCAAACATTTTTTTCATTAATCTTTTTATTGTTTTTATCATAAATAGAACAAACAAACAAACAAAATAACAAAAAGGGTGTACAAAGGCCATTTCAAAAGACACAAACAGTCAGATACAACTTAATACAATATTGTCCTGAAAGCATAAGAGAAAAAAAATATATATATTATTATTATTTACAGAGAAATGTGTAGGCTCCACAAATTGACATATGCCAAACCAATTCCACCTATAGTGAGTTACAAGTCGCAACACTCAAAATAATTCCCAATTTAACATATGAGAGTTGATTGTGTGTGTTTTTTTTTATAAAGAGTCAATTAAGCCTTTAATCCCCAAACAGTATTCAGAGTTCTGTAGAGGTTATTAATTTCCAATATCAGGCTTTCTTGATGAACTACAGATGAAATTTGGAATTTCTAATTTAATACCTGCATGATCAGTTAATAGGGCAATGGAGATACTGCAAGATTTTACAGATGAGATAAAACTATAGATATTAACCAAAAATCTATATGTGATTTCTGTGTCAGTTCAGATTTAAACCAGGTAAAGAAGAGGAAATGTCATTGTGTCGTCTATATACCAAAAAAGAAAAAGAAAAAAAAAAGATTAGAACAAATATCACTAATAATTTTATTAGGTATATTGTAGTCATATTTAAAAACTAAATTAACATTTAAGCCTGAAAAGAACACTGTGTTAAGATTAGACCAATTTTAGCCGTAAACATTTGTAAGAATAACAATGTTTTCTCTAAACTGAGTTACAGTGCTTAACCACCTGCCTTCATTTGAGCAATGTGATTCAAGTGTTGTTAAACTGTGGATTAAATAAAGTCATTAGAATCATGACAAAATATAATTTTTCTTTATTACTGGTTTGACCAAAAAGATTAAACTTTCACGTTTGAATGTGAATCCTGCAAAAAAAATAGACATCTCTGTTTTTTGATTTACAAATAAGAAATAAAGCTTTACGTTTAGTTAAGTCAAATTCCCCTATAACAGTGAAAAACAATTTGAACAAGTTCTGAAACGATTTAAGCAGTAGAACTACCGGACTTAGAAGAAAGTCTTACAAAAGGGGAAAAATGAGTACTACTGTACACTTGTCCAGACGTCCTCATTATATTTTTAGTTTTTTGTAGTTTGAAAAAAAGAACCCAGCATTTAGCAAAATCAAAGAAAGTTTTTTACGTTCGAATGTTCAGGTGTCACTTAAATATCGTCCACAATTACCTATCATTGACAGTGAGGAGCAGTGTGGGGAATATGGCTCCTGTTACCTGTACCACAAATCAGCCATGAGTCAGTACTCGCATCACCAACAAGGTAGACAAAAATACATTTGGATATTTTTTTAATTTTAGAAAATAATGCAGAAATGTTGCCAGAGAAACCAAAGCTGACTCATTCAACATTGAATGCACTTTGGCAAGTATGATAGTCTCAAAACTGATTTTTCAATGCACATCAACAGGCAATTTATTCTGCAGCACTATATATATATATATATTCGGAAGCTAAAGGTGTTTCATAAGGCATTGTGTCCGTCCATAAAAGCTTTATAATTGTCCATTTTAAATTCGTTTTAACTAAGGGCCTTTATACCTACAGTACATTCCACCTAGAAGCATTTTTTGAGACGAATGGACTTTGAATGAAACTTTCAAAATGCAAAATGTTTTTATATTAGTTGTCAAAATTTGTAATTTTTATGATTAAGTTATGTGATTAATGTATGTAGTCATTTCCATGTGACCCTGAACCTTTGAAAATTCTAATGCTAAAAAGATATTTGCATAAAGATGTTTAGTAAATTCCCTAATGTAAATATATCATTTATTTATTTATTTATTTTTATTAATTAATTAATTAATTAATTAATTTATTTATTTATTTATTTATTTATTTATTTATTTATTTATTTATTTATTTATTTATTTATTTATTCGTATTTGTAAAATGCATTGCAAAGCACTTCACATAGACAACTTTAAAGGTGATTTTCTCAGTATTTCGATTTTTTTTGAACCCTCAGATTTCATATTCTAAAATAGTTATATCTACCAAAGTATACGTCAAAGATTTTTTTCAGGTGATGTAAAAATTAATACCTGGTTGAAAATTGACTGGTTTTGTGGTTCAGGGTCACAGAAATGACGACACAGGTGTTCTACAATAGTGTTCAGTGAAGAGACGTTGCTATTGCAATGTAACCTACTATATAATTTGCCACAATACTTCATTTTATTATCAAACTTTAAAAACAAATGGACTCTTGTCCATTTTGTGCAACAGATGACTACGTAACAAGTGTTTCTATTTGTGGCTTAAAAGATACCAACTTTAGGCATGTGGAATTTGTCTCTCATAAACAGCATGTTTCTATGAAGCACTAGAGAAAACTGCATCTCTTTGACAAAATGATGCGGTAGAATATCTGTAGTGGACTACTGATAAAATGTAACCAGGCATTTTGTCCTGAGGCAAGCATATTTAGATTTTTCTTCACTTGTTCTTTCTTTCTTTTTTTTATCAGAGACTACTACTAATACATTTAATTAAAGTGGTGAATTACAGGTTACATAGCAGTAACAAAGTTTATATTTTATTATTTTCCAACATTAAAGTGAGGGCCAAATTTTGTAAATGCAAGTGAAAACATTTTATTATTATATATCAAAAGTGAAAATGGGGCTGAACTGAATATAACAATGAAGTATTACTTTTTTTAGTTATTGTAAAATGTAAATAGCTTTTTAACATGTAAGCAAATTAAAATAATTTTGGTAAACCTTTTGTTACACTAATTTATTTCTTATGGGTATCTTCAATAAATACTGGTTAAAGAAACATAATGAAATCATCATGACATCAAATCTTTTTTTGTTTCTCAATTTTTGCTGCTTAATATTTTTATAGGTTTTTTTTTTCAGGATTCGATGAAAACAAGATTGAAAGGAACAGGAATTATTAGACATTTTATAGCATTGAAAATGCTTTAGTCACTTTTTTGTTGTTGTTAACTAGATCTTTTTAATTTCCACTGATTAATTTCTACTGAACCTATGGTAAAAAAATAGCAGTTTACATTCACAACAACCTTAAACATTTATTTCAAATGAACTTGAGGGCCATTTTGCTTTCACATATCCAAGTTCTGGGGTGGCGCAGTGGGTAGCACTGTCGCCTCACTGCGTGGGTTTCCTCTTGGTGCTCCGGTTTCCCCCACAAGTCAAAATACATGCAGCACAGGTAAATTGGGTAAGCTAAATTGTCCGTAGTTTATGTGTGTCACGGTTGTAGGTGTGTGCGCACTTCTGAGTGTCTGCGTGGTCACGTGGTTTTGTTTTGTTTTGGTATTCCTCCTGTGTCTGTTACGTCAGTGTGATGTCACGTGCTATGTAGAGCTCTGCTGTCCTGATTAGTCTGACAGCTGCAACTCGTTATCGCGACTATATCTGGACAGCGCGGCTCTTGTCTTGTCGTTTGTGCATTGTTCTCTGTCTGCTCTGGTCTGGTGAGGAGTACATCTGTGACCGTGATCGGTTTGTTCTACTCCTACCTGCTTTCACCTGTCCTGTGAGACGGGAGTTATTTGCGAGTCCCTGAGTGCGCTCTGTGTGTTCACTAAGCGTGTTGAGAATTATTGACTTTGTCAATAAAGAACTTTTACTTGCACTTGGATCCTCTTATGTATCACGCACCACGTCACAATGTGTGTGAAGAGAATGTATGGGTGTTTCCCTGTGATGGGTTGCAGCTGGAAGGGCATCTGCTGCATAAAACATCTGCTGGATAAGTTGGCGGTTCATTACAAGATTATTTTCAGATTAATAAAGCGACTAAGCCGAAAAGAAAATGAATGAATGAATGAATATCTAAGTTTTTTCTCTCATTCACTGGTTTTAGGCACTTTTTTCTTCTTGCTGGCCAGCCTGCTCTACCAGCCGCCACCCGAGTCTCCTCTGAGAACAGAGACCTCCCCATCAAAGACCACCCTGCTGAAATCATTTCCAACCCACACACCAAATTTTGACCCTAGTCCACATCTACACTGACAACTCACCTCAGAGAATGAGTGTAAGGATGAGAATGAGTGTAGGGTCAAACACCATCACTGTGCCCTGACTTTCTGACAGGACATTCTTACCAACATGCACTTGTTACTCATATACATATTATCACTGAAATTTAAAAAGATCAACCTTGAGAGGGAAAGCCTCTGTCACAACGATAGACCAAAGGCCAGCGCTGAAACCACACTGTATATTACATTGTCCTTGTTACAGTGTAATTGTATATTTGAAGAGACAGTTTACCCAAAAATAAACATTGTCATTTACCCACCCTCCATTTGTTCCAATTATTATTTTTTTCTTGTAGTGAACACAAAAAGAAGATATCTTGAAGGATGTTTAAAATCAGCAGCCATTGACTTCCATTGTGCTTGTTTTTCCTACTATGGATGTCAGTTGCTGCTGGTTTCCAACATTCTTCAGAATATCTTCTGTTGTGTTCTCATAAAAGAAACTCATAAAAGTTTGGAACTACTTGAGGGTGAGCAGATAGTGAGGAAATGTACATTTTGCGTGAACTGCCTTTAAGGCTAAACACTGCAGGGTTAAACTTTGAGATTTGGGGTCATTTTTTTATTTCATTTCAGGACAATGAAAAGAATACAATCAAAACTCACTATTAAGATTTTGCACAATTTAAAAATAGTGTTTGTAGATTTAACTTGTAATACACATTTTTAAAGATGAAATTCTGTCAATTTAGCTTTTCTTTTCCTCCTCACTAAGCCATAAACCTCCACTTCACCAGCGCTAAAAGTACATACATCAAACTGCACAGTTATATTCATACCTACTGTGTGTGTGTATATATAGAGTAAGGGAAAAAATAATTTGAACCCCAGCTGATTTTGTAAGTTTTCCCACTAACAAGCCAGACTGGGTAAAGCTGATAGAAAGGCAACTCAAATAACCATTCGTTACAACCGAGGTATGTAGAAGACCATCACATCGAACATTGAGGCAGATGGGCTACAACAGCAGAAGACCACACCGGGTGCTACACCTGTCAGCTAAGAATTGAAAACTGAGGCTACAATTCACACAGGCTGGACAGTTTTGATTGAAAAGACATTGCCTTGTCTGATGAGTCTCAATTTCTACTGCGACATTCAGAAGGTAGGGTCAGAATTTGGCATCAACACCATAAAAGCATGGATCCAACCTGCCTTGTATCAACAGTTCAGGCTGGTGGTGGTGGTGTGGAAAATATTATCTTGGCACACTTTGGGCCTGTTAGTACCGACGGAACATCGTGTCAATGCCACAGCCTGCCTGAGTATTGTTGCTGGCCATGTCCATACCTTCACGACCACAGTGTACCCAGCAAGATAATGCACCATGTCAAAGTACGGCAAAAGTGGGTCCAACGCAGTACTAATAAGATGTACCTAATAAAGTGGCCGGTGAGTGTATATCACACATATAGAACTCATTTTATGCACAGTACTTGTCGTTTTTTTATTATTATTCTATAAACTCTAATTACAGTATCTTGAATTTTAAATCAAATATATAAAAAAATATTTTTGATTTCACACATTTTGGGCCTCAGGTATTGACACACAAATTGTATGCATAATTGCAGCTTTCAGAATACATGCGCTTATTTGATCTAGGAATTTTTAGTTGAAATAGATCACTCTTTACTTTCAGTTATTGTTCTTATGCAACATCCAGTTACTTGTGCCAATACACACTGAGAGAAGCAAAATTCACCACAGGCTCCATTCTGTGACAATGGTGACAGCAAATTCTCAGGTAACCAGACATAACCAAAATAACATTACAAACTACATTACAAAAGTCTTTTCCTGTTACTTAACATAAAATAACACAAAATAATCACAATGTATTAGAAAGTCTGCAACTAGCAGTGTATGCTAGGCCAGTGATAAAAGTGTAGCATTTTGTCCCAACACAAATATAGATAGGCTGTATTTTTAAAATTAATATAATGTGGATTGTAGTCCTAAATTTTTATGATATCTTACAAATATTCTTGAATGCCTAAGAAATGTTTTGATTTAGCTCATTTTAACCAAGTTAACAACAGCAGAGCATCTACTCACGTCTGGTCAATGTAATAGTGTTGGCGCCACTAGATGTCACTGCAGGTACATTGTTGAAATCTGGGCCCGCTGTGAAATCACTACAGGTTATTACCGGTGCTTAAAATAACGTTTAATTTATTTTAAAATGTATTTTATTTTTAATCAACATTCCACGTGTGAACACAATGATAACAATGTATCAACATTCTCTAAAATGTAGCCTAAGGCTTTTATGTTGAAAAATGTGATTCACAGGTAGCAAATCTTTAACTGCCTCATGTTATTCAAAGGTTCCTAATTTCGTTGTGGAGGTCTTGACTAAATATAGTGACAACATTTTTGTTATTGTTTTTAATTTAGGCTTATTGGATTGATCTATAAACTTTTTTAAAAGTAGCTAATGTTTGCCCAAACTACATGTAGCATATTCGCTATTACAAAACAACTACAAATATAATCAGTCACCACAAACCATGATTAGTAAGCAAGCACCTAAATACATAAGATTTAGGCCTATTAAACATGGATAATTTTTTTAATAGTAGCAAAATGTTAATGAGACAACAAAAACAAGTCAAAGTGCCCATGAAACCAAGTCTCTGGGCCCTTACAATCTTCTTAACTTATCAGGGTAATAAAGAAACAAGTAATTTTGAGAATATTTGTTCTGTCTTGAGTTATGTGATAAAGGAACTGAGGAAAAAAAATACTGTTCACATTGATCTTTGAAACATTGTAGACCTTACATTACATTGCTCATCTACACTGCCTGACAAAAGTCCTGTCGTCGGTCCCAGCTGTAAGAGCAACAAATAATAACTTGTCTCTGATCATTTGGAAAAGTGCCAGTAGGTAGATTTTTCCAATGAATCATCTGTTGAACTGCATCCCAATCATCACAAATACTGCAGAAGACTTTTGGAACCCGCATGGACCTAAGATTCTCACAGGAATCAGTCAAGTTTGGTGAAGGAAAAATCATGGTTTGGGTTACAATCTGTATGGAGCATGCGAGAGACCAGCAGAGTAGATGGCAACATCAACAGCCTGAGGTATCAAGACATTTGTGCTGCCCATTTCATTACAAACCACAGGAGAGGGCAACTTCCTCAGCAGGATAGCTTCTCATACTTCAGCATCCACTTCAAAGTTCCTGAAAGCAAAAAATATTAAGGTGTTCCAGGATTGGCCAGCCCAGTCACCAGATATGAACATTATTGAGCATGCCTGGGGTGGGATAAAGGAGGAGGCATTGAAGATGAATCCAAAGAATCTTGATGAAATCTGCACTATTCGCAATTCCAGATGACTTTATTAATAAGTTATTTGAGTCATTGCAGAGATGTATGCAGTTCTCCAAGCTCATGGGAGTCATACGCAACATTAATTATTTCTGTTAAGCGAAAAGACTTTTGTCCAAGCAAAATCAGAACTTACTGTCCTAATTAAATAATTAAAAATCAAAGCATTATCACATTTTATTTCTTAAAATAAACATAATCTAGATGCCTTTGCCTTTCATATAAGCTACTTCTGATACCAAATTATTAACTAGAAATTAAGTTATTATTAGTTGTTCCTAAAAATTGGATAGGTTACAAGACTTTTGTCAGGTAGTGTACATGTAAGACAAATAAAAAACAAACAAACAAACAAACAAAACAGTAGGGCATTTTAATAGTTTAAATCATAAATTAAATTTTGGAATTTAGAGAGTTGTAGATGTCAATATAGTGAACTGACTTTTGTTGGCCATGTCAAAATCATGCCTTAAAGAAAGATTAGAAAAAAAACCCACACACAATCTATGAAAAGGACAGAGTTGAATTGAGATATACTAAAGAACAAATGGCATTATTAGTCAAAAAACATGGCTGTTTGTCATGGATCATTATACTGTAAAATAAGATTAGTTCAGCCTGATAATATGTCTGCATCAGAGAAGCACACAAATAATACTGCAGCTGAAGAATAAATGATGGTTGTCATTGCACCTCAGTGAAAGATTAAATCCAGGTGGATTTCAATTTCCCTCAGAGTGACTCCACAGCCACAATAACCTCACACATTCAGGAAATATTGTTGTAATCAGTTCTGAATAAGAGACTTACCTGAGAGGCAAAGACACGGGTGGCTCTGTTACATCTATTTCATCTATACGCTTAGCGTCAATGCTTAAGGCAGACATTTAATGAAGATCAGTCCATTATCTTAATGCACGCAGACACAGTCTCACCCTGATCTCTAATGATGCAGGCATATGTGTACTTACTGTTTGCTAATTAATCTTTCCTTGGGGAGACTGCACTGCAGTCTATCTGTCTGTATGTGCATGTGATATTTAAATCATAGACTGCATTTATTACTGTATAGAAGTACAATCTACCCTAGTTGATAATTCCTAACTGTCATTCCTTCCTTCATAAATATTTTTTTTCTTCAGCTTAGTCCCTTATTTATCAGGGGTTGCCACAGCAGAATGAATCGCCAACCACTCTGTCACATGTTCTACACAACAGATGCCCTTTCAGCTGCAACCCAGGACTAAGAAAAATCCATACACTCTCGCATTCACAAACACATATTCATACACTACGGCCAATTTAATTCATACAATTCACCTTAAGAGCATGTCTTTGGACTGTGGGGAAAACTGGAGCCCCCGGAGAAAACACAGGCAAACACAGGGAGAACATGCAAATTCCACACAGAAATGCCTACTGACCCAGCTAGGACTCAAACCATTGACCTTCTTGCTGAAAGTTGATGATATCTGAAATTTTTTGCTGTTGACTTACATTTTAGGAATCACCAAGGACCAAAATGAAAATCCGCTAAAAAATGTTGTTAATTCTTATCTAAGTAAAAGAGTTTGATACCTTGAGGATGAGTAAATTACTGAAAACTTCCATTTCCAAGTGAACCTTGAAACCGTGAACAATGAGCTTCTCAGCAGTAAACATATAATTGTGAACACAACAGGTCAAACAAGCCCAAACAAACACAATCCAGCACACAAAGAACAATATTAAATACAGTGCTGTTTTGAAGATTTCTAAAACAAAGAGGAATGCACTGTGTGTTTGTGTGTGCGTGTTCTCTCTTTTTTCTTGTCTTCAGTGAAACTCTGGTTCACAAAACATGTCTGAATGATAAATTCATGAATCAAAATCAATTCTTGAGTTCAGCTGACTCACTGATCCATTCACATTAGTTAAGACTCAGCTGGAGGTGAAAATGATCAGTTAATTCTACACTGTAAATAAATATCCATTTCTATATTTTGTGATCCACAGGTGTTTTCCAGTTATTTCTGGTTGTGAATTGCATTATGGGATGTTAGTCTCTGCTTTGTCAACTTTTGATGTGGAAAATTCAATTCTACAGTTTAACAAAGTGACTTACACACTACAGACAATATGGCCTACCCAATTCACCTATACCACATGTCTTTGAACTTGTGGGGGAAACTGGAGCACCCAGAGGAAACCCACGTGAACACAGGGAGAACATGCAAACTCCACACAGAAATGCCAACTGACCCAGCCAAGGCTCATACCAGTGACCCTGCTGTGAGGCAATCGGGCTACTCACTGCGCAAACTACATGAATAATAAAAATAATAAATAAGACTTAAATGACAATATATGGAAAACTGCAAATTTTGCATATTTTTTACAGTGTAACTTAAAAATTGATTTGCTAACTTCACACCTTAACTTTAATAGACACATACAGTTGAAGTCAGAATTAACCTAGTTAAGCTTTTAAATGTCACTTTAAGCTGTATAGAAGTGTCTTGAAAACTATTATTTACTGTCATCATGGCAAAGATAAAATAAATCAGTTATTAGAAATGAGTTATAACAACTATTATATTTAGAAATGAGCTGAAAAAAATCTGCTCTCCATTAAACCGAAATTGGGAGAAAAAAAGAAACAGTGGGGTAATAATTCAGGGGGGCTAATAATTCTGACCTTAACTGTACATAATATGGAAACCTTTTTTGGAGCTTTTTTTTCAGGAATAATGAATGGCATTCTAGAAAATACCTTGTATGATGTTCTTCAAAAAAATAAATAAACCCTCTCTGTCAAGGTGGGGGTTAGGGAAAGGAGAGCGAGGACTGAGGTGCAGGAAAATGGTTATTTATTAAATAAAAAATAAAACAGCAAAACAAACTACCCCTAGGGGGAAAACATTAACAAAACAAACAAACAAAAACAAACTTCACTGGGCTGGCAGGTAAAGAGCAGGGCTGGACACGACTAGACAGGAGGATAATCGACGATCATTGACAAGAAACGATGACGAACTGGCACAAGACAGCAGACATGAGGAGAATTTTAAGCAGACATGATTAACAAACAAACAGGTGAACATAATAGACTAATAATGGGTTAACAAGGAGGGTGGGGCTAGACAATAGACATGAGAGCGCATGACAACACAAGCCATGCACTCACATAGAGACTAGAACACGCAGCCAATGAGAGAACTCATTAACTGCGTGCTCACATGACGACACAAGCACGCGGTGTGGGTGTAAACACAAACACCACATGCTAAACACAACAGAGGACTGAACGCAAGACACAAGCACACAATAAAATGAAAAAATCTTACTGTGCACTCACACATATGCAACACGCATTCTTCATCCCAGCGCCATCCCAAACCGGAACCAGCTAGACGGAAGCTGAGGATGAAGCAGAGCGATGCCGACAGAACAAAACAAACACCAGGACGAGAGCGCGCAATCGCGAACACACCCGGACCTCACGCACCCGCATCACGCGGGAACGCGCAAGGTCCGAGCGCGCCCACAATCGGCACTCATACAGAGACACAATGACAAGACAGAGCTAGTTTCCGGACTCTGCCACAAAAACAGGAATTTAACAAGACAGGAGTGGCAGAACCCTGACACTCTCACTTGTTAATTTTCACTAATATTCACGTTAACCTTGTTTTATTTTGCACTAATTTATTACATGAACACTTATTTCTACTGAATTACAATTGATTTACTGAAATGAGCCAGTGTCAGGAATAGCCATCTCAAATCTGTCCTTAACATCCCACCTCAGTAGGACCAGAAGTGCTGTGCAGTACAATATGAACACAATAAGTACATTGTACTTTTTTAATGTAATCTTTGTTTACACTTAATTTTAAAGTTACTAGATTACAGTGTAACCATTTATTTAAGTACTGAGTAGTATTAATTATTCACATGTACTTACTATATGGATGGGGTTTAAATGTGGGTTAGTTTTAGGGTTAGTTACATGTAAATAAGCATAATTCATTGTAGTTAGTAGGTAAGTATGACACCTTAAATTAAAGTATTACCAATTTTTTTTTATACCTAGTAGTTAAGGCCATTTAATTTGAAATGGAACCACAAGACCTACTGATACATACTTTGTACTGATATAGTAAACAGAAACATTATAAGGAATATTCATGTAAAAGTATATTGAAGCGATGGTGACATGCAATCAAATTTGCCTTAATCGTTTTACATATAAGAAGTCTGTTATGTCCAACAAGGTATTTATTTGACCAAAAAACATTAACACTGTGAACTATTATTGCAATTTAAAATAAACTAATTAAAATAACAATTGTATTAATAAACTCTGATATGTTTTTAGGATTCAATGATAATAAACAGTTCAAAGGAAATACATAGGAATGGATTTACTCTCGGATTCTCACATTTTTGTGGTCTTTTGAATTCAATTAAATTCAATTCAATTCATCTTTATTTGTATAGCACTTTTACAATGTAGATTGTGTCAAAGCAGCTTCACATGCATTGTAAAAAATTGAAACAGTGTCAGTCCAGTTTTCAGTGTTGAAGTTCACTTTAGTTCATTTCAGCATGGTTTAATTTTCACTGCTGAGAGATTAATCCATCGATGCGCAGCTCTACAAGTCCTGAACCATTCAAGCCAGTGGCGAATGGCATCTGAATGGCAGTGTATGTAATGTAAACATTGAGTGTATCAGGAGTACTTCTAAGGAGATATATAATGTGAATGTAAATGGAACTGAAAGATGTCTCTGCGGTGTGATGATAGCACTGAAACATTAGCCTGAAGGCACACGCAAACACACACTCACGCGCAATCAGATAAGATCCCTCTGTGTGTGTTAGAAGATTGAGGCAATATGGCTGGACTGGCATCTAACTTCCCTAACCCCTGGACCACCTCACAGAATGGAATCATTTTTTCGAGATAATTCACTCAGCCATCTGCTTTGGCCACTATGTAAACTGTCCTTGTTGCCGAAGGAGAGTAGGAGTGATTGAACAGGGATCAGCTCATTCTCTCAACACATTGAGTTTTTTTAGTCATCGCTTACAGAATAGAAAATAGAGTAAACATCAAACAGAGAAGCAGAATTGGATAAATCTGACAACTAGTTTAACTAGTTTCACTGTTATGCAGATGATACTCAATTATATATTTCTACTAAACCTGATGAAATGTCTAAACTGTCTAAACTAACTAAGTGTATTAAAGATGTTAAAGACTGGATGACCAACAACTTCCTTCTCTTAAACTCAGACAAAACTGAACTATTACTTATAGGACCTAAATCGTGTACACAGCAGATCTGACAACTCGACCTGCAAATAGAGGGATACAGAGTTAGCATCAGCTCTACAGTAAAAGATCTGGGTGTCATATTAGACAGCAATTTAACTTTTTAAAACCATATCTACCATATCACAAAAACTGTATTCTTTCTTCTGAGAAATATTGCTAAGCTACGAAGTATGCTATCCATCTCAGATGCAGAAAAGCTAGTTCATGCTTTTATGACCTCTAGGCTGGATTACTGTAATGCTCTGCTCACTGGTTGCCCAGCCTCCTCTATTAACAAACTTCAGCTAGTACAAAATGCAGCCGCCAGAGTTCTTACCAGGTCTAGAAAATATGATCATATCACCCCAATTTTATCCTCGTTACACTGGCTGCCTGTTAAGTTTCGTATTGAGTTTAAAATATTACTTCTTACTTATAAAGCATTAAATAATTTAGCTCCTGTTTATCTAACCAACCTTCTGTCTCGATACAATCCAACCCGCTCTTTAAGATCTCAAAACTCAGGGCTTTAGTAGAACCCAGAATAGCAAAGTCAAGTAAAGGGGGTCGAGCCTTCTCATTTATAACTCCTAAATTCTGGAATAGCCTTCTTGATAATGTCCGAGGCTCAGACTCACTCTCACAGTTCAAAATTAAAGACTATCTTTTTAGTAAAGCATACACTCAATACATCACATAGCAGTATGATGCATGAATGTGCTCCACGCATCTCGTTTATATACACTATGAACAGCAGCTACGCTAATTATTCTCTTTGTTCTCTATTTCCACCTGGGGATACTCATCCCGAGGCCCCCAGAGACTATGCAACGTCACGGATGCGATCCAAGACCCGCAACGAGACGATTCCAAGGTGCCATAATCCTGGACCACGCTGTATCCTGAGCAACTGCTTGGTGCTTGGCGTAGTAGCAAGCATGAGACTGATTCCTGTGACCCTCCAAGGACAGACGAGCCTCGAGTTCTCCTGCCTCTGGCGCCTAGACTGCAGCTAGAGCTGCGCACCGATGTATTACTCTTCTGTATTTGGACTCTAAGTAGTGAATTATAAACAACACTGAACTGAACTGAACTGAACTCCAACACTAAAAACTGGACTGACACTTTCAATTTACTATAACCTTCTATGTGAAGCTGCTTTGACACAATCTACATTGTAAAAGCGCTATACAAATAAAGGTGGATTGAATTGAATAGTGTAAAGATGTCACATGGTGAAATTAAAGGCTCCGTATAATTTAAATAAAATGAAAAATAACTTTTATCTGTTTTCATTTGAGAGCAAGAGATACATTCTAAAAGGGTGAGGGATGGTATGCTGTTTTCCAACATTCAGACACCTCCACACTCCAGGAGGCGCAGTTGTACAGTTGACGCAATGCATACAGTGTGTACCAGCAAAGTCCCTTTAAGGCAAGTCATATCACTCGGTGGCCATCTTTGAAATGCCACTCGGGCAGTATGCTCCACGTGTATCTGACTGCAGACTGCAAGTTACATGAAGGGGTGTAGCTTGTAGTAAGTTAGAGGCGTAATTTGCAGTTATCAAGATCCCATTGAGCCATGCAAGATGTCACAATATTATGCTGTTGGCAAGATGGCGGAAATACTTACCAGAGAACATTTTTACCAAAGGTTTTCATGATTTTTCTCTAAATTTATCCACAACCTATTCATTTGATATATCATTATTTTCATTCATCCAGCAACTCCACTCTCTGACTTCTTCTTCCATTTTGTCAAGACAGTTAGCCTCCTGTGTCACCCCTGCGGTTGCAAATAATCGTACAATGGCAAGCGTGTCAAGTATGAAAGCCTCCACAACTTGCGGCTGTATGTTACTGTGATGGTTGGTTTTAGGTTTGTGGTAGGTGTAGACGTTAATTACTGTGATGATTGGGTTTAGGATTGGAGTAGGAATAGATGTTAATAACTGATGGGTACAGTGCCATCTTGCCGACAACATAGTCTTGACATGTGGGTCTTGATAACTTCAAGTTACATTTCTACTACAAGTTATGGCCCCTTCATGTTACGCCCCTGTTATTTTATGGGCCCTGTTACACCCTTGCAGTCCACAGACATTCAGTTTGAATTCTGTTTGAAACATCAAATTCTCCAAAATTGATTGCCAAGCTTACATTAAGCTCAATTAAAAAACAACTGTACCCTTAGTTTCATTTCTAAATGTTCAAAACGCACAAAATCAGCAGAAACACATGTCTGGCCCAAGCCCCTAACCCGGAGAATTGTCAGTCTATAATGATCAATGATTGGATCCTGTCCTAGAAGGCGGTGCTTCATTCGCCATATTGACCGTTAAACTTTTCCCCATTCAAAAAAATAAGTGTGATACAACAACATTGGTGGCTGTGAGAAAAGAACAGTTTCAAAAACATCTGCTCTGTCTATAATAACAAGCTCTGCTATACTTGACTCTCCTGTTTGTTGGTGTTTTTATTGTTGTTTTCTAATGAGAAACAAATCAGGGACAGAAGGAAATGTATGCCAAAAAAGACAATTGTGTAAATGCAATGAACCAATGGTAGTTCAAAGGTGTTTTGGAGTCAAAATGCAATACCCCCAAAGGTTCGCCAGGTTGACCAGTTTCAAACTAAAAGCAAAACAAATTTTAAAAGAACCTCTTTTTGGCCAGATTTTGTTTTAAATTATGTATTTTCGGTTCTTTTTTATTTATTTTTTAATGTATTCACCCTTTTTTGGACATACGAGCAGGCACAGCCTTTGGAATCTTTTTGTCTCAAGACTTCCGGCCTGATCCACTTCCATTGATTTTTAGATTATGTTTAAAGAGCCCCTATTATGGGTTTTTGAAAATGAGCTTGGATGCAGTGTGTTACACAGCTCTAAGTGAAGTGAAATGTCCAGCTAAGGCTTAAATCTGAAAGTGCCCAGTGTTTAAAACTATTGATTCATCCATAAAAGAGTCGACTCATAGTTCCTCAAAAGAGTCGCCGTGCTTACGAGTCTTTAGCCGTTTCGGCATGACGTGAACATGAAACATAGGCCCCACCCATTTGTGCGTGCGCAGCCTCGGGAGATTCGAAACCCCAACCCCGCCCATAAACAACAGCGGTGAGAAAAAGTTTGTTTAAATTTGATTGTGCAGGTAAAACCTTTTGGACAGGGTTTGGGCTGAAATCAGTCAGCTACATCTGGCAACACAGAGAAGAGCACTGTGTTTAGCTGGATATTGGAAGTGTGCAGATAACCCAGAGATGAGACTTTGAAGAGTTAGTAGTTTCTGCAGAAATACCTCAGCATTAAACCCAGCCATGTGCTGTGTTCCCTCTGAGGAGTGCTTACAATGGAGGATTCGGAGCACCGGGACATTTCCCTGGCCTGCTATCCAGCAAGTGTGAGTAAGTGCGATTAAAACGGTTGCCTCATTGTTTTCTCTAGCTTGTAAATGATGAACTTAATTGTGTTTTGTAACTTGTAACCACTTGTAGTGTATCTGGTTAACTTGTATTCTCATATCGCGTCTAAAAGCATGTTGTAAACGCGACGCGTGCCGCTTTGTTTATGGATTAAAATGCATTTTCGAATTCATGTTCCTCTGCTGTTTGTCGTTGCTCTGGCCACTATCAGCTCTTCTACACACGTGCGGCGGTCCTGTTTTATAATGGTTCAGCTGTTGCCGCTGTATGCACTAATACTGAATGTATGTCGCTGTTTTTACTTATGGTTAAGAATAGAGCTGGGAATATGTATATATGTATGGGAATAATCAGTTTTGGGGGTGAGGTGTCTGAGATACGGGCGACACCTGTTAGCAGATTAGCTCACGCACACACTGTGACTACTTCAATGTTGATAAGCCGTGGTGGGCATTCTCTCACGCTGAGCGCTGTCAACCAATAGCAACAGACTGGGTCATCGGTCCAATCAGCGCAGTTTAGCATTAGCAAAGGAGGGGTTTTGAAACAAATGAATCACTGAACAATTTATATAGAAGTCGCTGGGATAAGTAGGTAAAAATAAATGCAAATTATAAGACAATGAAAGTGTTTTTTGACCATGCATGCAGATCAGCCTGCTGTTGGAGACCCCCCAAAACCAATACATGACCCTTTTAATGTATAATATGGGCTCTTTAAAATAGCTTGTTATGCTGCTCGATGTTGTATCAGCTGCAAACTGATGTTTTCATATTATATTCTTCTTCTTTTTACGTATAGTCATGAACACAGTTGTTTGCAGACCTAGTAGTTTTCTGCTGTTTATTATTCCCTGCCATTTCTCCCATAGGCAACTGAATCGGATGTTCTAAAACAATTGTAAAAACGATCGCACTTCTGCATTGAATAATGAGGTCAATACCAGGACCTTAACTCTTTGTTAAAAACAGAACAAAAGGGATAGGAAATGATCTGATGAGGAATTGATGAGTGGAAAATACTGCACAAATTTTTTGTCTACACGTCATGTACTGCATATATGAATCAAAAGAGTCAAATCAAAGCTCATTCTGATTCTGGTTTTCTGTAATGTATTCCAACTATTCGTGCAGTGATGAATAATCAGACAGACAGATATCACATATACACAAGCAAACACACTCATTTGATGTGGTCTTGTTGAAAGCAGCTTTTGTTAAGGGCATTAGGTATCTCTGGTGGCTGTGAAGCTGCGGTGAAGGTCAAGTCTTTCATGTCAGTCTCACACAGATCAGCCTCTCCATATGTCACTGACTGATCAAGATTAGAGAGCATCAAGAAGACACTCGGTTCCCCTCTGACACACACACACACACACACACACAGATCTCAGCACAAAGACATGAACCTATCTAAATACTGCGCGCATATAGAAATTGGGGCCATGCATAATGAAGAGCATCAATGTGAAGCTGTAGACCACAAAAACAGTCAAAAAGGTTTAAAAAATCAAGATTGAGGTCATAATAAGCTTTCTATATATGTATTGTTATTAGGATATGACAATATTTGGCAGATATATTTGAAAATCTGCAATCTGAGGGTTAAAATGTCAAAAGATTTTTAAAAATGGTTATAAAATTGAACAAATCAAGTTCTTAGCAATGCATATTCATTCATTCATTTTCCTTCAGCTTAGTCGCTTATATATCAGGGGTCGCCACAGTGAACTGCCAACTATTCCAGCATATGTTTTATGCAGCGGATATCCAACCCATTACCAGGGAACACCTATACACTCTCACATTCACACACACACATTTTGATTGACACTGCAACATTCTTTTTAACCCAATGTCTGGCCCAACATTGTTTGTTTCTTCTTAGAGTTATTCGTCAAGGTATATTGTTTCAGTCTTTCATTAAATCACCTGAAGAAAAATGTACATTGTGGATGGTCTGAGGTCAAATTAATAGCAAATTTTTCAGTGAATACATTCCTTTGGGTTCAAATCAGCGTATCTGCAAATTCACAGTACAAACATCTCAAATATTGAAACGTTGCTTTGCATCTTTGATAAATCAATACTACATCATAATGCAGCTGGGTTTTTTGAGCAAGAAAACAATTGTATTTTCTAGCACAGACTAGACTTCCTTTTATGGTTTTATTGGAAAATATTAAGCCATACAAGGAATCGACGCCACGGTGTCACCGTCTTCTCAACGGAGCTGTAAAGAGTTTTCTCCTTTAGTATTTAAAAAAGAAAAAGATCCATAACTCACCGTTCAAACATTTTCCATCTGAGCTTTTAATGATGAGTCATTTGACACTCGCTGATTTAATTGGCGTCCTCCTCTTCAGATCTCGTTCTCTCTTTATTTTAAGCTGATTAGCCTCTTGTGGTGGTGGTGGTGACTGTCACCTTTTCTATAAAAGTGAGTTCACAAACGATTTGAACCGCATTAGAAGACCTCTGTCCATCTTCTCATTCTGAGATCATCACAACTTGTCGCTATGGCTGGCTTACATTTTGTTCTGTCCAGTCATTGTGTGGTGCAGAATTTTGAGGTTTGATCGTTTCATCCTTTTCAGCAGATTTGCAGTAATGTTTCTAGCTATAACACACTAAAGTTCTTCAATTTTCTTGCATGTAAGATGGTAAAAAAAAAAGTGTTAAATTTAAAATCACATTTTTAAATAAACAGATGAACAGCTTTGTTGGTCAAAATTCATCTTGGAGGTAATTTTAAAACCTTATTAAATGTTCATTTATATGCCATCCATTATGAGTTTCTACATTAATTGCTTAATTAAGTAAAATCTAATTAAAATATCAAAGTAAAAAATTGAGCAGGCAATTCTTAGTCTGTCATGTAAAGTTTAGTTCTTAAAGTTTTTTTATGTAATCTTTAGTTGATTTAAATATAGTCAGACTTATATTTTGGGTTCGTTTTTCATTAGTCACTCACTTGCAATGCAATTCTTAAGTTCATTTCTTCCCATCGTTGAAGTATCACCCCAGGGAATTTATGTTTCATAATACATTATGTTTCAAAATGTGTTTATTTTACTGATAATGTCCATTTCATGTTAAGGCCGATGTTGTTTTGTGTTGCTTGTAACAGAGACCCTGGGTGTCATGTAAAAGTCACAATCGAAAAGATATCAAGTGATTGTAAAAGGCTGCCGGTTCAGCTTCTTGCACAGGCCAACTAGAATTATAAGACCTCATTTTGTGTTCATTCATCTATTTTTCTGAATTAAAAAATGATTGCATGGAAACCCCAAGATTTATGCACTTAATGGAGTTAGATTATTTTAAATCCAATTACAAGACATGCACATTGGCAGGTATGATTTTGCCTTTACAGATGATGTGACTGAATAATTAAATTAACTAACAGACAGATCTCATGGCCAAATGTTGTTTTAATAATTCTGCAAACAAAACTTGAGTAAAAGTCCTGATTTTGATTACAGGAATAACGTCCTAGATCTGACTGTGCTTGTGTAACATTATATTTTTATTATTAAACACATTTTCAGCCTCAATATTTTAAGCATACTGTATAACAATTTTTGGTAACACTTTACATTAATAGTACATAAATAATGATGTGTTTATGTAAGTTTTAACTTTAGTTTCAGCTAAATGTAGCTAAAATGAACTCTTTCTGATGTATCTTTATGTCATCACTTTTCTTGGAGGGGCACATTATCAATAACTCATTCTTACTACTCAAGAATATCACGGACATCCATCTATTGTGTTAAAAATAAATAAGTAAATAAATAAATAAATAAATAAATAAATAAATAAATAAATAAACAATAGAAAAGTGTCCTGTCTACATCAAAATAAACAGATAATGTGCCCCTCCAAGTAAAGTGATGATATAAACTTACATTAACATGAGTCCATCTTTGTTAGCTTAAACTAAAGTGTTTAATAATACATTAATTAAATCTTGATTAGTGCATGACTTAATAAAGTAATGTTTAGTTTACATATTATTACATCATAATTAATGGACTGTTACTGTAAAGTGTTTCCCAATTTTTATTTTCTCAAATTTAAACTTCTTAAAATTATCACAATCCTCTTAATTATATAACGAAATATCTGATATTTTGATTCTGAAATATGTGTAAGAATATATCGAGTAGTAAAAAAAACACTGTTCTCTCATTGAACTGTAGTGAACAAGTGGTTAAAATGCTGGCCTCTGTGATTGTTGTTAATGTCTGCTGTTCAGGAAGTGACTTCTGTTTTCTGTAGGCTTCTAAATAAATGCCTGCAGCTTTCGTGAAACATACTGTAGTTCACAGAAACACAGCAGGACTGTCTGGGAGCTTTAGACAGAATGTTAAAAAGCCTCTTATTTTAGACATCATTATATTAGCAATCAGAAATGCAGTGATGCAAATATTTTTCCTCATAACTTTAAAAAGTACATGAAAGTTTTTCATGTCACAAAAGTGTTTTTTTTTCACCTCTTATTATCCATACATATACATATTTTTCAGCAAGGTCATGTTAAATTAATCAAAAGTGATAGTAAAAATATTTATAATGTTATAATATTTTAAACACTTCTGAAGTTTCATCAAATTGGTTTCCACAAAACTTTCAAGAAAAGGTTTTAACATTACTTAGAAATGTTAATTGAGAACCATTTTATAGCTATTATTAACCAAAACCATAGAACAATTATTTGTTACTTAAATTAAAGTAAACGCTTAAAAATTGTAATAAGATTCAACAGCAAAATAACAAAGAAACTATAACGGTGAGTGACAAAGACAACAGAGTTGAGGATCCAAGTGCAGTTTAATGATAATAAAAGTCAGTATAGCAGCGGTAACGGGGCAAACAGGTCTGTAGAGGAAATCCAGAATCGTAGTCAAAACTGGCAGAAGGTCAATGAGGCTAGCGGCAGGCAAGGATAAACAGATAACAAGGCTAAGATCAAAACACGGATAAACAGGAACAAAGAAAACGCGTTGTAGAGTCACATATACAGCAAACAATACTCAGCAATGACTGAGTGTGTATGTGCTGCTTATGTAGTGTGTGTAATCAGTTTCAGACAGTCCTCCGGTGGTGTGTGTGCGCAATCAGTCGTGATATGGAACAGGAGTGTGTGTGTGCTGCATGGCTGGAAATGTAGTCCTTAAACATGGCTGATTTGTAGTTCACGGAAGTGTGTGTGTGAACCAGCGATCTCTGATAGTGGAGATCGCTGGTGATCGTAACAGAAACAAATCAGTAATTTAATAGTTTATGAAGGACTTTAAGTTTGCCATCACAGAAATAAATTACAGTTTTAAATATTCTACTTATTTTTATTTCTATATATATTTACATTTAATTGTATTTCATTCATTCATTCATTTTCCTGTCAGCTTAGTCCCTTTATTAATCCGGGGTCATTACAGAGGAATGAACCGCCAACTTATCCAGCATTTGTTTTACACAGCGGATGCCCTTCCAGCCACAACCCATCTCAGGGAAACATCCATTCTCATGCACACACATACACTACGGACAATTTAACTTACCCAATTCAACTGCACGCATATCTTTTGACTGTGGGGGAAACCGGAGCACCCAGAGGAAACCCACGCGAACACGAGGAGAACATGCAAACTCCACACAGAAATGCCCAGCCGAGGCTCGAACCAGCGACCTTCTTGCAGTGAGGCGACAACACTACCTACTGCACCATCGTGTCGACATGTGTATTTCACAGTATTACTATTTATTTACAGTAAAGAAACATCTCTTAGAAATAGTAACATTTCAAAAAAGAAAGCAAGTTCTGTAATAATAGTCAGATGTCCTTTATATTTTGTGTAAATATTACCATGCTATAAAACACCTAATACATGCTAATTAACAAAACATTAGTAATGGTTACTACTACAAACCAAGATAAAGATTACCGTTCAACATTTCCTCTCTAACATATTATAAAGCAGATTTTTTTCAAATTCCTCTGTCTTTTTCCACATAACACAGCTTAGAAAAACCTTTGTGGTGCTCAATAGAATAAATTATCTTTGATTCGGACAGACAGGTAGTCTGTCATAAAAAGGGGATAAAAGGGAATGAGAGGAGATAGTGGAATCTAATTACAGCAAGCTACAGATGGATGTCTGTGGACCTTTCTTGTTAATTTAGCTTTCAAACAAAGGTGAACAAAACCGTTTGTACCTGTTGAAAGGCACAAAATGGAGGCTTATAAAGTAGATACACTCACATGATCCAGCACCATTCATTATGTTCCCAAAGCTTGCAAGCTGTTTAGACACCACTGCTTTATAAAATTAACAACATGATTATGCTGTACAAAATGGAAATTCATCATTCATTTCAAAATGTAACTTTTGAATATTGAACTACAGTAAGTGTACACCCTGTGGTGCATTTTGGATTTTCAGATGCTCATTATAAGTGACTCAAAGTCAGCATTTGCAGAGATTGAGTTTATGTGGGTGATTTACTGTCATTCAAGCTGCTCCAAGACATTGAAGACACTTTTATCACGAGCTGCTTTAATTACAACACAAGTTTCTGTTACTACCTCTAGTGTTCAGATTAATAGTGTCCTGTCTCCTGTCATGAGTCAGGTTTGATCTGGGCTTCTCTGTCATGATCTGCTTTCTGTTTCAGCTGTTGCCTCTTACAATCAGTAAGTTGCTATTTTGATCTAATTATCCTGTACATATACTTGCCCTTTATTGATGCTGATTGCCAGATCTAGTCCTGTCGAAGTTTCATTGTGTTTTTGATGTCTTACCTGTGATCTGCAAAGTCATCCCACTGTTCTGAGTCCAACCTCAACCTTCTCGCTCGCCAGCTCCAGCACCCGCTCTGCTACTGAGGTTCTCTCCTCATTCTGTTTCTTCGACCCTCCCTCGCCACGGGTTCCGAGGGTGAAGTTTCTGTGCCCCTCTGACGACCGCCGGCAGCTGCTTTTGTTATCTTTGAACGGTTTTGAAACTTTCTGTTTAAGCAGATATGTTCTGTTTGTTCTGTCCAGCCTTGACATCTTTCGATTGACGTCTTAATTTTTGAGGTAGCAAAAATGTAGAGGCACATTTCATTTCTGAGGTACATTTCAACACAATCTCATGGCAATTCGCAACTTTTTGATACAGTGGACAATTCATATGAATTCATACAACCTCATTCATCCAATTTAGCATGATTTGCTCATCCCCCAACGACAGTTGGGTTTAGGGATTGGGCTAGGTGATACGCCACCTTTTTAAAATTGTACGTTTTCATACAACTGAACTGTACAAATACTGTCACGGTTCATGGATCTGTGTGTTCCTTTCTGTGTGTCTGTGTGTGTATGGTTGTGTGGGTGAGTGTACCTTGTTGGTGCGAGTGTGTTTGTTTGGGTATAATAGCTGTCTGGTGCTTACCTTGTCAGCTGTGTGGTCACGTGGAGGGAATCACTCAGTCGGCTCGTTAGCATCAGCAGCTGTGTCCTGTTATCTCGACTATTTATACCCAGTGTCCACGTCTCCTAATTGTCAGTCCGTTGTTCCAACCTGTGTTTGTGTCTCCAGGCTCTATTCGTGTAAATGCTGGTGGTGAGTCGCTGTAAACCTCTTTACTTGTGGATGTTATCTTCTGTGGCTATTACCTGCTTCATGAACTGTGCCTCATGTGATCAACTATGAGTTTCGTCTGTGACTGTTACTTCCTGCTCTGCTGTCTGAAGTTTCCCTCAGCTGTTTAGCTGCATCGTCTCCACGAGAATATACTCCTGGCATTCTCCACCGCCTCATTCACAACTCTGTTATACTGAGCCTTGTTGGAATACATTCTGACATTAAACTTCTTTTTACTTTACTCTCGCATTTGGGTCTCCCTGTGTTTCACAACAGAATGGACTGACCATCATGGACCCAGCGAGAGTTTCGGAGATCCACGAGTTTTTAAGTCACAGTTCTGCACGTCTGGACCAGCAAGACAAGAATCTGACGGTTACTAGCCAAGCCATCCAAGCTCTGGTCACTCAAGTGTCGGATCTCACAACCCAGGTTCAGAGACTGGAAGCAGGTCTGAGTTCCGGAACGCCTTCACAAGCTCCACCCATCATGGCACCAGCTAAACCCGAGAGTGAGAGACTTCGCTCTACTGAGCCGCGACTTCCACCACCAGCATTCTATTCCGGTGAGCCACAGTCTTGTCGATAATTTTTAGCCAAATGCTCACTTTATATCACTTTACAACCATCGTCATTTCCCACTGAAGAGAGCAAGGTGGCATTTGTAATCAATTTACTATCTGGCAGAGCGGCACTTTGGGGCACTACTGTCTGGGAGAAGAAACTGCCTTGCTGCGCATCCTTCCAATCGTTTTCTGATGAATTAAAGACTGTTTTTGATCGAGCGGCTTCTGGCAGAGAGGCTGCGTGGAAACTCGCCGAACTTCGACAAGGAAATTTGAGTGTTGCAGATTTTTCCATTGACTTCCGTACGCTAGCTGCTGAATGTAAATGAAATGATGAAGCTCAGTGGGATATGTTTTTTCACGGATTATCTGACTACATAAAGGATGAGATCTACGCGATGGACCTGCCCAAGATGCTAGATGGCCTCGTTGATCTAGCAACCAGAGTGGTCACCCGATTACGTCACAGAGCACCCAACGCACACACACAGCATGGAAAGCTTTGCACTAGAAACATGACCACACCCGACTTTCTCTCCTCTTCTCGTCTTGAAACCAACTCACCTGTTCTTGAGCCTGAACCCATGCAAATGGGCAGATTTAGACTTTCTATGGAAGAAAGGCGTCGACGTCGATCAGAAGGATTATTATGTATTTATTGTGGAGGAGCAGGACATTTTGTGGCTTCATGTCAACTTAGAAACAAAGATCCACCCAGGGGTAAGAGTTTATTGGCAGGGGAGATCAGAATGAACGAGTCCTCGTTCACCACAACCACCCTTCCAGTGAAACTGTTTTAATTCTGACACTCACGATTGTGAAGCTCTTCTTGATTCAGGAGCGAAGGAAATTTCATTAACTCAAAACTTGCTAACAGATTGAAGCTTCCTGTGATTCCTCTCTCTTCACCCATTGCTGTGCACACTCTTAGTGGTCTCCCGCTTCCCTCTATCACTCATTCCACTGGTCCTGTAAAACTCATAACGTCTGGTAATCATGTTGAAAAGATTTCTTTTTTTTTTTAACAGACTGTCGCCACTCCGGTGATTCTTGGACATCCCTGGCTGGTGTTACACAAGCCTCACATAAATTGGGGTCATAATTCTGTGTTTTCCTGGAGCGAGAGCTGTCACGAGTCTTGTCTTTTGTCTGCTTGTTCTGCTGTGTCTCGTTCTGTGTTACAGGAGGAACATATGGATCTGTCTAGCGCGCCTCGTGAGTACCATGACCTGAAGAGAGTGTTCAGTAAGTCCCGGGCTGCTTCTCTACCTCCCCACCGTCCCTATGACTGTGCCATAGATTTATTGCCAGGTACGTCCCGGCCTAAAGGCAAATTATATTCGCTTTCTGTTCCTGAAAGGGGGGCCATGGAGAAATATATTTCTGATTCTCTGGCAGCCAAGATCATCCGCCACTCTTCTTCACCGGCGGGAGCGGGATTTTTTTTTGTGAAAAAGAAGGATGGTTCCCATCGTCCATGCATAGACTATCGAGGGCTGAATAACATCACGGTTAAGAATACTTATTCTTTGCCGTTGATGTCTTCGGCCTTCGAGCTTTTTCACAAAACTAGATCTCGGCAATGCATATCATTTGGTTCGAATGAGAGTGGGGGATGAATGGAAAACTGCATTTAACACCCCCAGAGGGCATTTTGATTATTGCGTTCTTCCCTTCGGCCTGTCCAACGCTCCCGCAGTTTTCCAAGCACTCGTCAATGATGTGTTGAGAGATATGATAGATCAGTTCATTTATGTCTACCTGGATGACATACTGATATTTTCACATTCTCTCCAGGAACATGTTCAGCACGTCAGGCGAGTGCTTCAGAGGTTGTTAGAGAATTGGCTTTATGTCAAGGCGGAGAAATGCATTTTTCATGCACAGTCTGTTCCTTTTTTAGGGCATATCGTGTCAGTCGAGGGGATGCGCATGGATTCAGAGAAAGTTCAGGCTGTGGTAGATTGGCCCATCCCAGATTCCCGTAAGGCCCTGCAGAGGTTTCTGGGATTTGCCAATTTCTATAGGCGGTTTATTCGCAATTTCAGCCAGCTCGCTGCACCTCTGACCACCTTGATCTCCTCCAAAACACTGTTCAGGTGGTCCAGCGCAACTGAGGCTGCGTTTTCCAAACTGAAAAGCTGCTTTGTTTCAGCTCCCATCCTTATAGCCCCTGATCCCTCCCGGCAGTTTGTGGTGGAGGTCGACGCGTCTGAGGTGGGGGTCGGAGCCATCCTGTCCCAGCGCTCCGCCTCGGATGACAAGGTCCACCCATGCGCGTATTTTTCTCACCGTTTGTCCACTGCGGAAAGAAATTATGACATTGGTAATCAAGAGTTGTTAGCGGTCAAGCTCGCCTTGGAGGAGTGGCGTCATTGGTTAGAAGGGTCGGGGGTCCCTTTTATAGTCTGGACCGATCACAAGAACCTTGAGTACATCAAATCCGCCAAAAGATTAAACTCTAGGCAGGCTCGGTGGGCACTATTTTTTGGACGGTTCGATTTTACCATCTCTTATCGACCTGGCTCTAAGAATACCAAGTCCGACGCGTTATCCCGTCTTTTTGATTTTTCGGAGCGCGCATCGTCACTCGAACCTGTTTTGCCACAGAAAATTTTTGTTTCTAGCATCAAATGGGAGATCGAATTGAAGGTTCGCACAGCCTTGGATGGGGTAACGCCCCCGATCGGATGCCCACCGGGTCGGTTATTCGTGCCAGAGGAACTTCGGTCCGACGTCATTCAGTGGGGACACTCCTCCAAGGTAGCCTGTCATCCAGGGGTGAGTCGCACATTATCAGTTATTAAGCAGAGATTCTGGTGGCCGGCTATGGCTCGCAATGTGCGTGATTTTGTTTTGGCTTGTTCTGTTTGCGCAGTTTCTAAGACTTCCAATCGCCCCCAGGCGGGGCTCCTTCAACCGATGTCAGTGCCTTTGAGACCCTGATCCCACATATCGCTAGATTTCATCACGGGTCTTCCATCCTCGAACGGCAACACGGTGGTGTAAGGATGGATATATCTCTCCATAATAATAATACCCTGAGAATTGTTATGGAATTCCACGAGAGAAAACCACGAGAACTACCAGGCAGTAAAACCATAAACTCTCTAATCTTCTCCAAGGATCACGAGAAAGCTGTTGTCTCACCATCTGCCCTCACACCGTTTGGCCCTCCCTAGTGATACGGCCAGGGGTATTGAAAGGTCACTCAGAAATTACCAGAATTCAGGTTTCTATGGTGAAATGATATATGTGGTGTATTTGCTAAACTTACAAACGTTAGCTTGTCATGTTTGGTGTCATTTTAAATGTCTCTGTGTGATTGGTAAAGTGGTCTTAATGTCACTGTGATATTTCACTTATATTTGGTTATTTGGGTTTTGACTTTGATAAAATCTCTGCCAGATGCTCCCCCCTCCAGAGATGATTAACACATCAAATACACTAGGCAAGGGTCACTGTGACGCCCTGTTGGGTATATAAGGTATCGGTGTTGTTTAGGCCATCGGGATTTCAGTAACAGAAGGACCCCGTTGTAGTGTATGAGTTTCTGAAGCTCTGAATCAGAACTCAGATACTACAACGTATTTTTACATAGTCAGGTATTCACTCTTAATCTATCTGGGAGGAATTGATGTTGTACAATTTGAATTGGCTTATCTTGTGCAATTATGTGAATTGGAATGGAAAATCTTTGCCTGACAAATAAATGTAAAGACTTTTGTTTAACTAAATATCTCCTGAAATCATTTGAATCTAGTAGATTGTCTTAGGCTGAAGTTTCTGCAGACCTAGACCGGGATTTTGTCATACAGTCGGGCTAAATGGATGAAGCCTTCTAGCACAACATTTAAGACCTGCTGATTTCTGACTGAATCTACTGACTTAGTATGTTATAATCTAGTGGCTAAATCAAACTTTCTTTATGTATGAGCAAGCATGGGGCGGCCTAATATTACTTAAAGGAAATTAGTTTACAGTTATATCCTCTATCTAAGAACCAGAACCTGCAAGGATGTGTCCGTGAGCAGATGATACTGGCCAGCATACTGACTCTAAGTGACTTTGGGTAAGCAATGAACCATTACTTGAAAATAAGGATTTATTAGGTTAATCGATCTAAATTAGACCAAATCATAACCTATAAGGTAATCAACTTAAATTGGATGAATAAATACCTAAATTATAATGAATTGGAGTCAGATTAAATTCGGAGATGAAAGCGAATCAAAATATGTTTTCATAAGTAAAAATATTTCTTTTCACATGTGCTAAAAGGCTTACACGCATTTACCTTCACCCATACTGTTGGCTCCGTCATCGGACTAATAAATGGACCCTTACAGTGGTTTTAACTGTAGTGGACCGGTTCTCAAAGGCTACTCATTTCATCTCTCTACCCAAATTACCTTCGGCTATAGAGACAGCGGTTGCTGTCATCAATCACGTCTTTCGCATTCATGGCCTCCCGACGGACGTGTTTTCTGACAGGGGACCCCAGTTTGTCTCTAAATTTTGGAGAGAATTTTGTCGTTTATTGGGGGCCACTGTTAGTCTTTCGTCTGGTTTTCATCCCCAGAGTAACGGCCAAAATGAGAGGGCAAACCAGGATCTTGAACGTACATTGCGATGTTTGGTCTCTCAGAATCCCGCCTCCTGGAGTGAACAACTCCATGGGTTGAGTACGCGCATAACTCTTTACCAGTGTCTGCTACGGGCCTCTCCCCATTTCAGTGTAGTATAGGTTACCAACCACCACTTTTTCCCAGTCTGGAATCCGAAGTCGCGGTCCCCTCCGCTCACGCCTTTGTGCAGAGGTGCCAACACACATGGAGCAGGGCCAGACAGACCCTCCTCCAGGTGGGTGCACGCACCAAGGCTAAAGCCGATCGCCACCGGTCTAAGCCTCCTGTTTATGTTGTCGGTCAAAAAGTGTGGTTTTCCTCCAAAGACATTCCTCTCCGCTCCGTCTGTAATAAACTGGCTCCCAAATTCATTGGCCCGTTCATTGTCACCAAAATCATTAGTTCGGTGGCAATCCGCCTTAAATTACCTCCAACGTACAGGAGAATTCATCCTGTGTTCCATGTATCCAAAGTAAAACCCGTTTTTCATACTGCAATTATGAAATTAATTAAATTATGATTATCTTCTGTGGCTATTACCTGCTTCCTGAACTGTGCCTCATGTGATCAACTATGAGTTTCGTCTGTGACTGTTACTTCCTGCTCTGCTGTCTGAAGTTTCCCTCAGCTGTTTAGCTGCATCGTCTCCACGAGAAGATACCCCTGGCATTCTCCACCGCCTCATTCACAACTCTGTTATAATGAGCCTTGTTGGATTACATTCTGACATTAAACTTCTTTTTACTTTACTCTCGCATTTGGGTCTCCCTGTGTTTCACAACAAATACATAAAAATTACCCACTAAACTAACAAAATCTAAAATAGTATCTTTTTTCTCCTCAGATCAGGTTGGACATTTCACCACAACTGCTGCCAGTTGTCACGGTCACACAATGAGGACAAGGAGGGTTAACACTTTTCATCAGTTTATTCAAACAAGTAGTGCATAAATCAGCAGGATAAGCAGATAAGTGCAAGTCTTTGCTTTGTAGCAGGTGAATGGTTGTTTACGTTGTAAACAGATAGTTTCAAGCAGACATAGAGTGTAAAGTCACTTCCCTTAATGATAGCTGTGTTCATCCACTGGTTTGAAGGAACAGCTACAGGTTAAATGATCACAGGAGAGGGAAACATCCGCTCGAGAAGGCAAGTTAAGAAGAAGGTGAGTTGAACTGAAAGACTTCGATCCCAGCCCACAAACGACTGGGATCTTAGGGTTTATATGGGGAGTGCTAATGAGGGGAGACAGGTGCGCGGGATTAATATTCTGGAGATGGTGATCGGGCTTGATGAGAGGGAGCTGGAGATGGGGAACGGTGATTGGTGCAGAGGGAGCGTGCTGGTGAGAGAGAGTGGTAGGTGGAGCAGCAGGAACGAGCCGGGGATGTGACAGCACCCCCCTCTCCCACCTTCCACGGATGACTACTAGCAGCCACGGCTGACGACGGGGAGATGACACAGGACCAGAATGACCAAGGAAAACCTAGGAGGGCGAGAAAGCGTTGTGGAGCTCGAAGTCTGTCGCTCGGAGGGCAGAGGAGATGACGCAGAGTGACTTTGGTTTTGACTGCAAGCCGCCGCTGGTTGGCAGACCAACAGCAAAGCTTCTACACTGGGAGCTTGAGGGTGAGCTGAGGAGCTAGCTACCAGCATAGGAGCTAGTGCTGGTTGACTGGCTGGAGGTTTTATTATAAATGATGGAGGAGAGGGTGGGGTATAACTCAATTTCCTGAAGCTAACATTCTCAGAAATCAAGGAGACTAGGTCTGGGCCAAGGGACAGCTCACTCGCAGCAGCGGGAAGGTGGTGGGGACCATCACTCAGCCCAATGATATCCACCAGTACTCCCACAATGGATGTTGCCAGCTCACGCTCCTGGTCAGACGTATTGTAGAGCTTCTCCTGCTCGGTGGTATGAGATCCTACGAATGACTGGGATCTCAGGGTTTATATGGGGAGTGCTGATGAGGTGCGTGGGATTAATATTCTGGTGATAGTGACCAGGGTTGATAAGAGGGAGCTTATCTTACTTCGAAACTCCTCAAAAGTAAACCAGTGAGAGAGAGTCTGTCAATAACTTTTCTTAACAGAGATCTTTGTTTGCACTCAGGACTCAGACAAAATCATCTCAGTCTGTTTTACGAGTTAATTGACTTCGGCAAAGCATTATAAATGTTTCTCACTTCCAGTCATAATAGAGATGCAAACTGCAACAGCCACGCAGAGAAAGGTCAAGAGGCTTCAAAACAATTATAACCAGATGAGTAGAAGACAGAGAGAAAGCAATGTGATGAGATGAGTGTTTGTGTGCACGCTAATGAGTTTTCAATGTGTTCATGTCTTGGACGGTTGAAAGACCTCAAGTAATGAATTGCTGGTAAAGTTGATTGCATTCAGGGCAGAGCTGGACTCTGGTTGTTTTTACCTGATAAAAAGACTCGAGATGAAATGTTGTGAACAGAACAGACACTGTGAATCATCTGTAACCTCAAATCAAGGCAGGAGGGATACAAAGACTGACCACTCTATAATCAACATCACACCTATAAATAGAATGCCTTTGGAGTGGTTCAAGACAGCACACATTGATGTTCATTTTAAGATTAGGGAGGTCAGATTGCCGTCTCAAGTTTACCTCGTGTCACAGTCTGTATTTTGAGATATTTTATGTAAATAAAATGTTTTGGAGCAGATTATATGGTGAAAAACAGCATCATTGGTAACAGCATCATTGGTATAAGTTGATTGGTATCAACTTAGATTAGTTTTTAAAGATGTTGGCTATATCAGAGTTGGGAATATGAAATATGAATCCATCTAACCAAATGAAATGGAGATTTAATGGATTAGTATATTTATATTTCCGAAGAATGATTAACTAAGCATTTTGAATTAGTATGTCCTAATGTATTGCCTAATATGCCCTTCGTGTTTTTGGAATATCTTCTTCTCACAATGGCTTAATCATAAATGTTAATGAAAATAAAAAAATTCTATTTATTATATAAGATATTTTTGCAATGCAAAGCTACAATTTTCAGAAAGCAAATTTTGCTTCTTATTTTTCATAGAAAGTCCTACATTTTACTTTTCAGGATTTTAATGAACAGAAAGTTCGAAATACAATTTATTTGAAAAGAAACAATCCTTTGTAGCATTATAAATGGCGTAATTAAATTTTCATCAATTAAATGTATCCCTTTGCTTGGTATGCTATTAAAAATTTAAAGTAGATAAACATATTTTAATGGGACTTTTGAATGGTAATATCCAACCCAGACTCATTCTGATTACAAACCCCTATATATACACGTCTGGAGAGCGCCAAATACATCCCAGGACCTACATTTTTTCAGCTTTTGTTTTCCCAAATTCAGCAGTGTCACGATCGGGTCTTGAACCAGGGTCGTCTCTGGTGTGGAGACTGGAGACTTAACCACTGAGCCACAGGGGCAGTTATGTTGGACCCAAACGAAAACACTCCAAGTGGGAATCCATAAAAACTAGCATTTATTAAAGAAAAAAAGGTCAACATAAGTTCTCAAAAATGAGGTAGCAAAAGACAACTTAGGTTCTTCTCAGAATGAGGTAAATAAAATATTTTAACAGTACAATAAACATAAAAAAAACTCCACGAGGGGAGAAAACAAAAGACAATAAAGCAGTAAGCAACAGGGAAAATAAATCAGTCTTACTAGACGTAGTAAGTAAGGAGATCAAGCGATCTCCTTAGTCAGGAGATCAAGGGAACACAAGGCAAGCTCACCAGGACTGACTCAAAAACCGAGTGAGGAACAGAGAAAAAGTGACAACTTAAATACACAGACTGGAACGAGTCACAGGTGATCAAAATAAAGTAAACAAGAGCACACGAGGAAGAACTAAGGCAGTCGGGAAACACAGGGACCTCTAGGGGAATGGAGACAAAGTGCAGGATGGTGACAGACAGAGGCCACTGTGTCGCTTTTTGAGATCTCAAATTTGTCTTGCGAGTGCCATTTGCGCCTTCTCTTCTCGCAACTGGCTGACTCACCCTCTTCCTTCCCTAAACCCAACCGATAGTGCAGGGATCACCAATCTCGGTCCTGGAGGTCCAGTGTCCCTGCAAGGTTTAGCTCCAACTTGCCTCAAAACACCTGCCTGGATGTTTCAAGTATACCTAGGGAGAGCTTGATTAGCTTGTTCAGGTGTGTTTGATTAGGGTTGGAGCTAAAATCTGCAGGACACCAGCCATCCAGGGACAAGTTTGGTGACCCCTGTGATAGTTTTTTAAACAGCACTGATTGACCTGCCCACCCACTTCCCTAAACCCAACCAACAGTCTTTTGAAAAACAATTCAGAAATAGAAAAAAAGCCTGATTTTCACCTTGTTCACAGATATTAACACATTCTCACTCTGTTATTTACTTGTTTATTTTATTTTTTACCTTTTGATTTTGTCTTACCTGCTTTCTGGAACTGTTCCTCACTGGACTCAAACCCCATCGCCATGGCCAACTCCACTGTCTCAAATCCGCTGACGTACATGCAGAGCCACTGCACAAACTGGTAACAGTGGAAAAGCTGTCCACAGGTAAGCGGTCAGCCGAACAACAGGTTATAATTTATACATAATAAAAAGCCACACCCTTGATAATTATCAAAAATGTTTCATGAGAAGCAAATCAGCATATTAGCATGATTTCTAAAAAATTCTGGCATACTCAAATTCTCCATTTGAATCTGGCAGGTCTTTGGCTTAAAAAAATGCAAAAAGGCTTCATAATCGTAGTTTAGTTTAACAAGTGAGGCAGAAAGGACAAGGGAAAAATCTCTTGTGTGCAACCAACTGATGGTAGAATATGTCAGACAACTCATATTCCCTCTAAACCAGTTTAAAATCACCTCTGCTTCATCTCCTCTCCCTGCCGCTGACATCTGACAGCCACTTCTTCAAACTACAGTAAGTCATGGCCTACCGCGTTTCTCCGATTTCATGCACTCCAATCCAATTTATTATCTCCCTGCTAGCAGATGTCACTGAAAAAAACTGATTTACATTTAACATAAACAAAATCTCATGAATAATTATCAGACATATGTTTTTGTTTATTGCTTTCTAGGGTGTTGTTGTATTTTTGCCTGGTTCCTTCTTTCTTCACTCATTCATGTGGCTATTCAGCAACTCAAGTCGTTTGATTGATGAGCTCCATTTGTTTCTTCACAATTGCAAAGCAGGACAATAGTGCTTCATTTTCTTCTCTTTTTTTTTGCCAAAGTCTATGCCAGACTCTTCTGAGGTTTGTACCTGTGAGAAACAGATGAGTCTTTCGTGTTGCTGCTGCCAAATGAGGTGGAGTGTCTGACCAGCACTGATTTGGCACAGACTCAAGCGGAGGCTGCTTTTGCCTGATGGATCTTCCCTCTCTGAAATAAAGCGCAAGAGTTTTACTGCTTGAGTGCTTACCAATGCCTGAGAGCTGAAATGAGCTTTCCAGAAAAGACCATTTAAATTTAGGTTTGAGATGAATCAGTCCTTCACAATGGAAACATGAATATGTCAAAATTGTTAAACTCAGTCAAATAAAATAATACACTTTAATAAAAATACATTTCTGAAACCAAATGTAATTTTATTTGCAACAAATAAATGTAAATATACTGTATATATATATATATTATATACAGTGAGGGAAGAAATTATTTGAACTCCAGCTGATATCCTATGGGATTAAGGTCTGGAGACTGACTAGGCCACTCCATGACCTTAATATGCTTCTTCTTGAGCCAATCCTTTTTATGCCTTGGCCGTGTGTTTTGGATCATTGTCATGCTGGAGTACCCAAACACGATCCATTTTCAATGCCCTGACTGAGGGAAAGAGGTTCTCACCCAACATTTGACGGTACATGGCCCTATCCATCCTCCCTTTGATGTGGTGCAATTGTCCTGTCCCCTTGGCAGAAAAACACCCCCAAAGCATATTGTTTCCACCTCCATATTTGATGGTGGGGATGGTGTTTTTGGAGTCATAGGCAGCGTTCCTCCTCCTCTAAATACGGCGAGTTGAGTTGATGCTAAAGAGCTTGATTTTGGTCTCATCTGAGCACAACACTTTCACCCAGTCCTCCTCTGAATCAGTCAGATGTTCAGTGGCAAACTTCAAATGGGCTTTTAGATGGGTTTTCTTGAGCAGGGGGACCTTGCGGGTACATTTCAGTCCTTCACAGCATAGCGTGTTACCAACAGTTTTTTGATGACTATGGTCCCAGCTGCCTTGAAATCATTGACAAGTTCTCCCCAAGTAGTTCTAGGCTGATTCTTCACCGTTCTCATTATCATTGAAACTCCACAAGGTGAGATCTTGCATGGAGCTCCAGACTGAGGGAGATTGACAGTTAATGTATGTTTTTTCCATTTGCGAATAATTGCACCAACTGTTGTCACCTTCTTACCCAGCTGCTTGGTGATGGTCTTGTAGCCCAATCCAGCCTTGTGTAGGTCCACAATCTTGTCACTGAGATCCTTGGAAAGCTCTTTGGTCTTGGCCATGTTGAAGTGTTTGGAATCTGGATTGATTGATTGCTTCTGTGGACAGATCTCTTTTATACAGGTAACTAGCTGAGAGGGCTGCCAATGTCAGCTCGTTACCTGTATAAGATGCAACTGGGAGCCAGAGATCTTGCTGATGGATAGGGGATCAAATAATTATTTCATTCATAGAAATGCAAATTAATTTCTAACTTTTTTGAAACACATTTTACTGGATGTTTTTGTTATTGTTGTGTCTCTCACTGTTCAAGTAAACCTACCATTGAAATTATAGACTGATCATTTCTTTGTTAGTGTGCAAACTTACAAAATCAGCTGGGGTTCAAATCATTTTTTCCCTCACTGTATATATACAGTGCATCCGGAAAGTATTCATATTCCAAAATGGATTAAATTGATTTATTTACTCAACATTTTACACAAAATACCCCATAATGACAATGTGAAAAATGTTTGCAAATTTATTAAAAATAAAAAACCTGGAAAATCACAGAAGTATTCACAGCCTTTGCTCAATACTTTGTTGATGCACCTTTGGCAGCAATTACAGCCTCAGGTCTTTTTGATTATGATGCCACAAGCTTGGTACACCTGCCTTTGGGAATGTTTGCCCATTCCTCTTTGCAGTACCTCTCAAGATCTATCAGGTTGGATGGGAAGCTATGGTGTACAGCCATTTTCAGATCTCTCCATAAGTGTTCAATAGGATTTCTCTGGCTGGCCCACTCAAGGACATACATCGAGCTGTTGTGAAGCCACTCCACTAAAAAGAAAAAGAAAATTAATATGTGTTATTTACCTGTAGTGTTTTTATTCAGAATACAGGGCGAAAGATAAACTCAAGCAAAATAAATGTGCATTACCAAAACTCATAATGGGTTAACAAATACACGATTTAATGGATTGATATGGCAAACAGTATTGTGAATCCAGCATCAGCTATCTCTGAAAGACTCTGCAGTGTGTTTGTCTCCTAAGATATAAAAGTAAATCTGTGCTAAGCCAGATTTATTTCCCCAAACCAATGCAAACAGAATATCTATGTCTGGCTTTTGCGACCCATGTGGCCTGTGGATAAATAATAATGTCATCCAAAGGAAGAGAAAAGCTCATGAGTCATGCAGCTGGGGGAACGACATGTTTTCATTGACTGCTCTGAGAAACACAGATTGCTGCTTCTGTCTCAAAGTCACAGCGCTTCTGAAGAGCGTATAATGGGATCAAGTGCTAGGATCAATCACCGCTGTGTCAGAAACAAACACAAACACAAGTATCATAATCGGTACAAGGTTGAACCTGCCACTCTGGCAGATTCCTTTAGGATTTTTAGAGATGTTGTCCTGCTTGACAGTTTGACATGGTGAAGAAAGTCTTTCATTATCACTACCTCTGTGCTATGCAAGGACAGCTTCTTTGAAGATTGAATCCTGCTGAAGTTAAATCCTGTGAATGTGGGGAAAATCCAATAATAAATATTCGACTGAAGGAAACTCCAAATTTCAACACAGTTTAATAAGCATGTGTATAAAAGGAAAGGCATAAATAGATGTGTTTTGAGTGTTCTTGTTCAATGTTGGAGCACATCTGATTTGTGTACGTCTTTCAGTGCAATGTGTGAATATGCCGTGTGTGAAAAACATTTTTAGGAATGTTTCTGTTTATTAGCCTCTTTATTAGCCTCTTTTGAATATCAATTATCAATATAATGAATGCTAATTGTAATGCTATGAAATCTCATTTTTCATTCTTCATTCAGTCTCTCTCTCTCTCTCTCTCTCCCTCTCTCTCTTTATGAATCTTGCTGGTTTTAACCTGCATCCCTCGGAGCAGTCTAATGGATTCTCCATTATCAAGAATCACAGCAGTGAAAGTAAATAGAACACACTGCTTGTGTGTTAATACAATATGCTGCACACATCACATTTTCCCTTACTAATCCTGCAGAAAAAGCCCAAGCTGTGGTGAAGCACTGGTGCAAAAATGTACTGTGCAAAATGGCCTATTTCTTTGGCATTTACCGCCATCAAGCAACAGGGTGTCATGCTTTTTTCAGTAGGGGTGCAAACAAATATGACACTTCAGATTTTATACTCATATTTGGATTTGGCTTTTTTTTTTTTTTTTTTTTTTACATTTGCTTTCCATTTATCAAAAACACCTCAAATTTGTGTGTATTTCACTTAAGAAATATAAACACATTAGCAAAAGTACAATTAAATACAATCTAAGACAGGTGGCCTACAAATCAAATGAACAATGTTTGTCTGTCTATCTGTCTATAAAAGCCTGTCTAACATTCAGGTACAACAAAACAATTAGATAAAATAACCCAGCATAGTCTTAAGGGTGTGAATTAATACACATTTGTATACTCCATCATCCATATGTCCCACAATGCATTGCTATTGTATTTACAGTTCAAAACAAGAAGGAAAATGTTTGCTGTCCTTTAAACACAGCTTACAGAAAGCTAAAAGAACTTGATAAAATGCACTGTAAAGCTAATATATTTTCAGAAAAAGCCATTATTACTAGTGTCCCCACTCATTTTGTGCTATAACATACTTGAAAATTTATTTAGATTTCATAAGGTAGCTCCATGCTAATTCCGCTGAATCAGAACTAGCCGTCATCTGTCAAATGGCGCATCTCGCTAAATTTAGGGTTCTTTAATTAGCTGTGAATTCATGGGTCATATGTCCAGCTTCTACAATAGCAGTGTTTGCAATTATACAGTAGAAAAACTCTCAATTTTGAGTTATCTGGAAAGCAGCATTCATTCTCTGTTCATTCAATGTTGTTAAAATCATGTGGTCATTTTAAGAGATAGTTCACCAAAAAAATCTTCCCCAACTTGTTCCAAATCAGTTTGAGTTAGTTGCTTCTGTTGAACACATAACTATACTGTAGATGTTATTTCCAACATTCTTTAGAATATCTTGTTGTGTGTTCAACAAAAGTGTGAGTATATGAGAAAACTTCCATTTTTGGGTGAACCATCGCTTTAAGACCTAATGCACAGACCCAATATATTGATACACATGCATTTCTGTCTTAATTTTTTTGCTTTAAACCTAAGCTACCTTGTTCATAAGAATACACAACAAAATAAATATTTTATTATTGTTGTATCAATAAGCTGTTCATTCCATGTGACGACCCCTGATAAATCAGGGACTAAGCGGAAGGAAGGGGGGAAGGGATGAATTGATGGAGTAATAAGTGATGGGTGGGTGGATAGATGGAGGGATGGACTGATGGAGTATTAAGTGGTGGGTAAGTGGGTGGATGAATAGATTGGATGGGATGGAATGGGATGGATTGGATGGATGGGAAGGGATAGGGTGGGATAGGATGGACAAGATGATATGGATTGGATTGGATGGATTGTATCAATATTTTCCATACAAGCCTAAGAGAACATGAACGTTTGACATGAAACATGAAACTCAGTTCAAGTTGTTTGAGATGCAGTTCTCTTTTATGTTGATCCATTCAGTCATTTTATAATTTGGAATTGGTTTGATGATTACATTGCTCCAGAACCTTGGAACATGGCTGACAGATCAACTATATTCAATATCATCCTAATTTTCAATGAGAATTGGAAATTTAAAGTTAACGAAGAGGTGAATACCCAAACCTTGGCTCAATAAACCAAAGGTTTAGCCATGTTTTGAAAAACAGCCTCATCAAGAGAGCTGTCTGTTCTTATCACTGAATTAAATAAATAAGGGCCACATTACCGTTGCTTTCTCAGATTCTCTCTGTATGGCACACACATGTAAACAAGCACAAATGTAGTGTGCCTCACATCTACAGTATGTTTGATAAATATTAGATATAAATAAATAATTTTAGAAAGCCTGAATCAATAGAGTTATTACAATCCAGACAACCCTCTGACATGCTTGCATATAGACTTTGTTAGTCATCCTTCACCTGATAAAATTCCTTCCTCTGTTGATGCTTTTTAATGCATCATGAAATTGGTCTTTTACTCAGTGCATCAAGTCCACCTTTGTTTTCATCCTTTTATGCATCAACAAAAGGACGTGGGAAGAGAGACAGAAGGCTTGAAAGGATGGAGAGATACTAGGATGAAAGAAATAAAAACAGCTCAAAGTGTGGAGATGACAATGAAACTCAAAATGAGCCTTTCCTTCTTGTTTTCTCTTATTTTTTCCCCATCTCCTTTTTTCCTCTCTCTCAGTGATTGCTCTCTTCTTATCAGCATTCGTTTACAATAGTCCTTCTCTTTGGACAATAGCAACATCTT
>CAIGQQ010039592.1:3189941-3218970 GCA_903798035.1 Danio albolineatus | reverse complement strand
ATATATATATATATATATATATATATATATATATATATATATATATAAATATTAGGGCTGGCAATTGATTAAAAAATTAACTAATTAATCACACTTTTGTCTGTGATTAATCATGATTAATCACGTAAAAACGTATTTATTACAGAAATAAAAACACGGGCATGTAAGTGCCATTTGAATTTTAAAAACAATCAATGCCAATAACAAACAAAAAATATTTCCATGTTGGATTCTAAGTGAATTACAAATAAAATCCAAAATACAGGCATTGCAAATATGGAAATTGAAAGAAAATAATAATAATAATAATAAGAAGAAGAAAGTATTGAATACAAACAATTGTAATCATTGTAAAGTTGTTGTGCAAGTTGAGAACATTAATTATAAAGTAGAAACAGTTTTACTTAGTCGTCCTTAACATTTAGCCAGTTGCTATAAGACAGTCCAGTCAGTTGACATAATCGGGTGACAACACACACGCACGCACACACACACACACAGACAGAGAGAGAGAGAGAGAGAGTGCAGTACAGCGAACTCCCTTCAAATCATCACCACGCATGACTACAGTTTTTAAAGTATGGCTGTATTTCTCAAGCAAGGATTCTGATGCAGCAACGCAAAGCAGACGCTTTACAAAAGTTGTGTGTAGGGGTCAAACTTAATGAAACATTTGAGGGTGCTTGGAATCAACTTAAAGAGGAATGGGCTGTCTTTGACAGCGTGCGACATCATCTGGCATTTTCACTGAGTACATTTACATGGATCCATATTATCCATATTATCCTTTATCCATATTCCTTTGCTCATTAAACTCAGGCATGTGTGTATAGGGGTGGGTAGTAACGAATTACATTTACTTGAGTAAAATTGAGGGCGCCATGGTGGCCTAGTGGTTAGCACGTTCGCCTCACAGCAAGAAGGTCGCTGGTTCGATCCCCGGCTGGGCCAGTTGGCATTTCTGTGTGGAGTTTGCATGTTCTCCCCGTGGTTGCGTGGGTTTCCTCCGGGTGCTCCGGTTTCCCCCACAGTCCAAAGACATGCGGTACAGGTGAATTGGGTAAGCTAAATTGTCCGTAGTGTATGTGTGTGAATGAGAATGTATGGATGTGTTTCCCAGAGATGGGTTGTGGCTGGAAGGGCATCCGCTGCGTAAAACAAATGCTGGATAAGTTGGCGGTTCATTCCGCTGTGGTGACCCCGGATTAATAAAGGGACTAAGCCGAAAAGAAAATGAATGAATGAATGAGTAAAATTGTTGGGTAACATGTACTTTTTGAGTACATTTTAAAAAATGTGTACTCTGACTCTTACTCAAGTAAATTACAGTATTAGAGAAAATTAGGAATTGAGTTTGAGACCATTGGTATAGAGGGTATCATGCGTGCATATGTATGGAGTGTATCATGTGTGTATATGTATAGTGTATATGTATAGAGTGTATCATGTGTGTACATGTATAGTGTATATGTATAGAGTGTATCATGTGTGTATATGCATAGGGTGTACCATTTGTGTATATGTATAGAGTGTATCCTGTGTGTATGTGTGGACTGTATCAAGACAGCATATGCATGGAGCTCACTGTAGCTCAGTGGTTTGTGACTCACCTTCTGTGCCAGAGACCTGGTTTCTCTCCCACAACCTGACAGGAGTGTTTCTTGTGTAAATATACAGAGTGTATATATGCATTAAACTTTATATATGTATGGAGTGTGTGTATAGAGGTGGGTAATAACGAATTACATTTACTTGAGTAAAATTGTTGGGTAACGTGTACTTTTTAAAAAATGTGTACTTTCACTTTTACTCAAGTAAATTATTAGAAATAAACATGAATTGAGTTTGAGACCATTGGTAGAGGGTATCATGCGTGCATATATATGGAGTGTATCATGTGTGTATATGTGTGGAGTGTGTATATGTATAGAGTGTATAATCTTTGTATATGTATAATGTGTATCGTGTGTGTATATGCATGGAGTGTATAATGTGTAGTGTTGGGGAGTAACTAGTTAAATGTAACGGCGTTACATAATTTAATTACAAAATACAAACAAACTGAAAATCAATGATGTATGGCGTTATTAGCGTAGCGACAAAGATTTGAACATTCTTTGAATCATTTGGGACAATGTAAGTACATGAGTCAGCAAAATATATACCAATGTTCTAGGGTTTTTCTAAGTGAAGTACCTTTGCAAACTAATTTCGAGAGGAGCACGCACTTATGATTGACAGCAGCTGGTCCTCATTAGCTAACGTACGATTCACCAATTAGACGATTCCTACATCACTATAAATTACCAGAGTATCTTACCTTGGTCTTGACATCTAACATCTTCGTCTTGAAGAATCCCCCTTCCACCCTTACTCCTCCCCTTTCCTTGTCAGGGCATCACGAAGGCCTAATGGTTAGCACCATTGCCTCAGAGCAAGAATGTCACTGGCTCAAATCTTATCTGGCCAAATTGGCATTTCTGTGTGAAGTTTGCATGTTCTCCCCGTGTTTGCGTGGGTTTTCCCCGGGCTGTCTGGTTTCCTCCCACAGACCAAAAACATGTATCATAAGTAAATTGACAAAGCTAAATCGACATCATAGACAAGCATTGAATTCAGCTTACACTCTCCAGCTATTCATAATCTATTTACCATTATCAAGCAGGGGAGTTCTCGAGACCTACATGTACTCAAACTCGCCTTGCAATAGGAGGTAACCCCGGGCTCGAGGATCTCACGAGCTCAGGGCTCTCTCCCGGCACAGCATGCCAAGCACTTTATAATCCACCATCAGCTAAGGGCGAACTCTTGAAATACTTTGTGCCTTTAAAAGAACTGAAACAGTTCATCGCGTCACTAAAACTCAAAACAACAGAGCAAATATCGAACTTGAGTTGGTTTTTCACATCTGTCTGAGTAAACCACCACCTCTTGATCTTCAAGTGGGTACGCTGACTTAAGGGTACCATTTTATGCCAGCTGAAAAGACACTTAACATTGTTATTTAACAGCTGAGCAGTTCGGTTGTGTGGGCAAATGAAAAAAGTAATAAACAAACCACAGAATGTAACTAAAATGAATTATTCATGCCAGTGGTGAAGCATTCAGGGGGAGGAAATATGAAATGCCAGTGCATAAGGCATTCAGACAAAAAGAGCCAAAGAGCAAAGGCAGACCTCGGCTAATGTCTCGCTAAGGGAGATTTATTCATTCATTCAGAGAAAGGGACAGAGAACAACCAGGAGACACGGACAAAGGTGCTTATATTTATAGTCCTTTATGTTGTGGCATTTAACACTTGCGACCATGAAAACAGACGGTAAAGCCAGTGTTAGTGATTCTGATTCAGCAGGTCACTCAACTCAATTGATATTCATACAAATGACCCACTGCAGCCACAGACACTGTCTATTTATTTTGGGGGGATATAATTTGAGAATTCAGCAAGGCAAAATATATTTGACAAATACATTCAATTAAAAAATAATCTTAAGAGCTGTGCTACAAAACATGTTTTAACATTAATTTTAACGTTGCATTAATATGACATGATTAATACCGTCGCCCCACAGCAAGAAAATTGCTGGTTCGAGTCCCAGCTGGGCCATTTGACATTTCTGTGTGGAGCTTGCATGTTCTCCCTGTGTTCACGTGGGTTTTCTTGGGTACTCTGGGTACTCAGTCCAAACACGTGCATTATAAGTGATCTGAATAAACTAAAATGCCCGTAGAATGTGTGAATGGGTATTTCCCAGCACAGAGTTGCGGCTAAAAGGGCATCTGCTGCATAAAACATCTGCTGGAATAGTTGGTGGTTCAATCTGCTGTGGCTACCACTGATAAAAAGGGACTAAGCTAAAGGAAAATTTATGAATGCTGTTGTTTGTGTAGTTTGTGACTAATAAAGTGTTTTGAGAGTGATTGCTCATTATTTAATGCCGATCACTCTGAGTATACACTCGGTGCTGTGCTGAAATGAATAAGATTAGATTAGATTCAACTTTATTGTCATTACACATGTACAAGTACAAGGCAACGAAATGCAGTTTCGGCAAATAATTCACAAATGATAGATATATAACTCAATCTGCCCTGTTTTTTTTTTATTATTTTGTTAATTTCCTGTTATGCCTAGATAAGAGGAGGGTATTTGTGCACAAAAAAAAACATCTGAAATATTTTTTATCTTGCGGCAATTACTTTTATAGCTATGCATGAATGACCACACAAATAGAAGGGGTTTATCTCCATGACCCTTGCCATGTTGCATCTTAAATTAGATTTATTTTTGGCAGTAACATTTAGTACAAACCAGGAGGTCAAGGCTCACTCGCCCAGTGCTGGTGAAGATGCAATTAAAGCATTCTGGATATTAAAATCCGTTCAAAAAATGCTAGTGTTTTGTGAAGATATGTTCACGTATCAGTATTACTAGCTGTAGCAGAACAGAAGTAGTATCAATACTAAATATAATTTTAATACTATATGAGCTGTGAAGTATTTAATTTACTGATTATTATTATTATTATTATTATTATTATATGTCTGTTATGAAGCAGACGGACAGACGTGGTAAGTGATAAGTTAAACAGTTTATTTGGACAACAATGAACACAAACGAGAGTGACGATAGAGATGATGGATTAGCTCGATGATAATAGTCCTTTTCTTCGGCAGATTGGGTGAGACAATGAGGATGACAGACAGCACATACCAGATAACTTGAACAGATGACAGACAGATGAGGAACACACCAATGACCTAGGGAGAAACAGAGAGACGATAATTACTTGAATGCAGGTTAGTGATTTCCCAGAGATGGGTTGTGGCTGGAAGGGCATCCGCTGCGTAAAACAAATGCTGGAAAAGTTGGTGATTCATTCCGCTGTGGCGACCCCGAATTAATAAAGGGACTAAGCCGAAAAGAAAATGAAGAAATGAATGCAGGTTAGTGAATGTTTCTCAGGAGAGTGAACACTCAGGGTCCGCTTCGTATCAACGAGCCCGGACACTGAGTGCTGTGAGGAGTGTGTTCTTATGGAGTGCTCTGTGATGGGGGACAGCTGTGTGTAATTAAAACTCCCGAGAAGGTGCTCGCTGTGATTGCGTGTTGGGAGAGCCTGACCAATCCGTGACAATGTCATTCAAATAATGCTTTTAAAAAACACATTTTCAAATGCATATAAACTGTGAATCAAAAGCTAATTTACCTCTAATACAAGTTAATACACTGAAAACTGTTATCATGGAATTATCAATTATAAAAATCAATAAATAAAATATCTTTTTTCAATTCTTCAAGATTTTACACTTGTGCTAAACATATCACATTGCCTGTTGTGGTTATAATTAATAAAAGCTTCTTGCCATTAGCTATACACTGTAACACTCTTATACTTGCCAATTCCAACTTTAACTCACATTTGGCACTTAGTGAATGTTCATTTTACTGTAGGTTGTGATATTGTTGCTGTCTCAACAGTGCAGTATCTAATTTTTAAAGCATTAAATAGATGGTAAGGCTTTAGATTAGCTGGCAAAGTAATAAAAACTTAATTTACAGTGTTCCAATTTGAGTACTTTAAGAGTATCTCCTCATATGGGTATATAAGAGCACATTATGCAATGTTTGGGGGAATGTGGTCATAACCAGAAAATTTAACTATTTTATAACCAAAGGGAAACTATTCTAAAATCACATATTATGTATAACACACAGGCCACAATTTTCCATGTAAGCATAACTCTCTAAATGCTGAATGTACATTTATAGGTAAACAGAAACAACGTTTCAATGTTTGGTGGATAAGAGGGCAATATCTTGGAAAATTGCAACAATATTATGATTTAGCCTCGAGCCTCCTCTTCTAATAATATTACATTTATCTTACATGGCATTCATGTAAAAGTATACTGTAGCATATATGGTAAAAAAATTACCACAGCTCACTTAAGAATATATGCTATAATATTGTGGGATCACAGATATTACTGAATGACACGGCTGATAGTATGAGAAATAATGTAATGAACTTCTGCTATGAATTTGTGCAGAAATTTCACTATGGAAATTTATCTGATGAAATGATATTGTACACATACTACATGTGTTGTGTATTGTGACATTATCATTTCCCATGCTTTCAGTCTTGTTAACTAATTTCCACGACCTGCTAAAGAAACTTAATACTATACCATATAATCTAACATAAACTATCTCATTCATTCATTCATTTTCTTTTCGGCTTAGTCCCTTTATTAATCCGGGGTCGCCACAGCGGAATGAACCGCCAACTTATCCAGCATTTGTTTTACGCAGCGGATGCCCTTCCAGCCACAACCCATCTCTGGGAAACACATCCATACATTGTCATTCACACACATACTCTACGGACAATTTAGCTTACCCAATTCACCGCATGTCTTTGGACTTGTGGGGGAAACCGGAGCACCCGGAGGAAACCCACGCAACCACAGGGAGAACATGCAAACTCCACACAGAAATGCCAACTGGCCCAGCCGGGGATCGAACCAGCGACCTTCTTGCTGTGAGGCGAACGTGCTAACCACTCGGCCACCGTGGCGCCCATAAACTATCTTAAAATGTAAAATTATATAAAAGCTTAACTCTCAGAAATGAAAGGTACAAAACCGGTCATTGGGGTGGTACCTTTTTACTTTTGTACCTAACAGGTTTACTTTAATACCTTTAAAGAACTATGAGGTACACATTTGTACTTTTTAGGTATCAATATGTACCTTTAAGGTACCTTATCTATATTAATACATTATAATGCAGAATATACTGCAGTATATGTATCAATGTCATGTAAAATAAGCGTTGTGATAATGCTATACTGTATGTAGCCAGTATGTGTCACACCCTCAGCTCGTTCCTGCAGCCCCAGTCACCTCACCCAAACACCAGTCACCACATACCACTCACGTAAACCCTCACCAGATTACTGATTAATAGGGCCACACGGAAACTGCGTGTGCAAAATTCCACAGATTTTTTGCCTGTCATTGATTCTGTTTATTTACTTCTGGAAATGTGAGTTAATGTATGTTTATTCAGTTTTTGAATTTCTGCAATAATATTGATTAATATGAAAGTGTTCATATGATTTATTTACAATACAGTTTGTAAAGTAATATTTTCTGTCTAAAGTTGATTTAATTGGATTCGCATTGTAAACATTAAATAAAAGTTTAAAAGATATTACTTTTTAATTCATAAATTAAGGTTTTAGTTATGATACTCCTAAAATCATTCCACATGAATCCACAGATTTTTAGCAAAATTCTGCTCAGAACTAGCAAAAAATGTCCGCAGATTCTGTCTGGCCCTACTGATTACCCACACCTGCACCCACAATCACCAGTGCACTATAAAGTATCACCTCTTCATGTCACTCACCGGCTGGAATCGGAGTCAGATGGTTCTCCTCTTCAGCTCTCCTTATGTTTCCTGTGCTTTTCCTTTGATGTCCTTATTGTCCTGTGGATGCAAACAATCTGCTTAAGGAAAGTGACTGAACTCGCATTGGTGTTTTGTCTGAGATCTGAAACTTACCACTTTGAACTGCGTTAGATCGCTCTCATTCTGCTACACCACTTACTGTACCTGTTCCATCTCTAAGCTATTGTAGCATTGCACAATAAATACCCTTAAAGAGTTATCCCTCTTTGTCTTCCTCGTGTGACCATGACAGTATGTGTAAAATATAATGCATCATACAGCCAAAATCATATATTTAGGGAAAATGATTGGATTCTGACTTATACAGTAATCTCTAATGGACTATTTCAACAGACATGCAAACCTTTTTTTTTTATATAAAATGGTACATTTTGCCAAATGTTCCTATAACCAAACTGTCAAGCCTGAAATGATTCATAACCCTGGCAAATTCTGACTGCTACTTCTAGTTTAAAGATAAATAAGAGCAGAGTTTTTTTTCCACAATGATGCCTCTTGTACATCTTATTATATTTATGAAGAAGCTTGTGTCATTTACGGTAAAAAATAAAATAAAATAAATTGCTAGCCAAATAAACTTCACTTGAAGTCAAAATTTGCCAGGTGTATGAGGAATTTCAGGCTTGATAGTACATTCAGCTTTAAGTTATGTTTACATGGAAAAATTGCAGTCTGTGTGTCATTTATACAATAATATTTAAGTATAGTTGTCCCTTGGGTTATGAAATACTTGCAGTACAAATGCTTTATAATTTTCCCCCAAATGTTGCATATTGTTTTCATATACTCATGATAACCTGAATGCTGTTGTCTGCAATCTAAAGGATTATCAAATGTACTTCTAGATGTCCTTTGCTACAAAATTAAAATGTTAAGAACATGTATGGAACATTATTGGTCATGAGATGCAGTGCATACCAAACAGCTGCATGTAGCATAACACTTTTATTTACAGATCAATAATGGGATCTAAATGCCTGCTACATTAGTCTCAAGTGGAAATTTTCAGTAATCTTTGCCACTTCAGGGGGAAATTACACAACTCCCATTGGAAAACTTCCTTTCAACTCAAGTTATGAGCAACAAAATGATGTGCTGGCAACACAGAGACAAATGTTCAAGCAATCAATAGTTTGAAGAGATTTGAGATTTGCATCTTGTGGGAGCTATCTTGTGAAAGCACTTTGCTTCACTTTTAAATTGAGGAAAAACTTTTGCAATTTTACTTAGATCTGGCTAATTATTGAAATTTGTTTTAATGCTTACATTTTCCCATATGCCTAGAGGGAGTCTGAAATTGAGTAGATTGTGAGATTTGTGCAACTCTTTATTTCAGCCTTCAGAAACCACAGAAACATACCTCACCAGTTTATCTAGTCAGTATGCTGAGTGATCTGACAACTCATGGACATGTACAAGGATTATGTGTATCTGAAACGTACAATAATTTGAGATTCGCAATAAATTTACACAGTGCCCTTTGGTGGATTTTTCATCTAAAACGTGCAACAACACGTACGTGAAGCAAGGTATTTTACGTTTTGCAAAAATATAGACTGAGGCATTTCCCAGAGATGAGTTGCAGCTGGAAGGACATCCGCTGCGTAAAAAAAATGCTGGATAAGTTGGCGGTTGATTCCGCTGTGGCGACCCTGGATTAATAAAGGGACTAAGCCGACAAGAAAATGAATGAATGAATAGACTGAGGCAAGTGGTTCCAAAGAACCTGGGTTGAATTTGTTTGTCATCACATCTGTGTAAAAGAGCTGTGCCTCTATACAGAAAAAGAAGTGATTGCTGGATTACTCCACATTTAATAACAGCCATACATTATAAAATGCTTAAAAGGAGTGGGCCATTGAGAACATTACAAACTTGATCACTGTGAAATCTAATTAACATGAGAAAGGGGGGAACGTTTACATCAAAATGGTAATTAATCTACATAAATTGGAGCCATAGCAAAAAACTAAAAGTGTAGCTACAGTATAAACTGTCTGAATTCTGATTTAATGAACTGAACATGCTATACGGTTAATGAATGGGACACTAACTAACGTGTGTTGTGCTTGTTTTTTGTTATTTTTCATATTGTTTGGTTTGGTTGTTTTTCTTCCTCTGTTTCTGCATGATTTATGATTGCAGGAGACAAAAGTTATTACAAAAAGGATAGGGAGGTTAGAATAACCTCATGAGTCATGATTTTATGGAAAGCCATAATGATGGCATGCAAGCACAGGGAACAGAAAATTCTGGTTGCAATTTATCAGAGAGATACTATTAAAGAGCCCACAAAGACTCTGTATGTTTTCACATTTTTAGTCCAGTTCTTTTGTTTAGTTGGTTCAGACCATAACCCAAAATAATACATTTATTCCTGATTTGCAATGTTGAGCTTTTATGCTTGTTGCATGTCCTTGGTTTTTTTTCTCTCTCCATTTTATTCATGTCTTGTTTTTGTTGTGTACAGACATGTTCAGATTTCAATCAAACCACATCAGAGTTTATTTGGAAGCAATTGAGACTTTTTCTTTTAGTCGTCCCATTCAGCCTATTTTCTGCACACCAAGGTTCAAAAGTTAACACCTACTCACATAAACAGCATTAAGTTTGTTTGAATCTAACTATCTGCATAGTTTGAACAAACCTTAAAGCCTCTAAAACACAACTGCACCAAGAATAGCTTACATTAACATGCTTGTTTGTTTAATTACAGTATTAAAGTATGCAAGTAGCTTTGAAATAAAACACAGCTGTGGTGTAAAGCTTTTTTTTTTTAAATGGCCATACATAAAAGCACGATTTCCATAATGTGACTACTAATGAAGATGTGATGGACCACATTAAGAATGGTCTTATCTTCATCGTCCTCTTCACGGCAGCCAGAATGAGAGGAAGCTGCTGAAGAGATTTATTAATCACATTCAGAAACCATTATTCTGGAGACAAGAGATGGAGTTATGACAAAAGAGATCACAAGACTGAGGACAGTCTGACAGCAAATGTCTTTTTATGACCATTCATCACCATCTACTATTCCCTTGATTCCCGGCAGGCTTGACCCATAATGACACTTTGATAGACTGTTATTGTGTAAAATTAAATGCTATTAACCTTTGAACATATCTCACTGTTTAAATGTGTGGGTCATTAATTATGCTGGCATTATGCCGACGTGTCTAGTTATTAGATTAATATACCTTGATTATTTATATCTAAATAGAATTCAGATGATAGCCTAATTTGTATATGTGTTTTAGACTATAAACAGACAGAACATTTTTTTTTCTTTTCTTTAAGCCTATTATTTTACAGAGTTATTTCTAATTCTATTATTTCTTATATGATATGTTGCTTCAAACTACTAAAAATGTCAATACAAGTCAGTTTGTAAAAGTGTTATCACAAAATGCATATATGTTTATATCAGAAAGTTACAAAGCAGAGATTTGATAACAAAATAAATGAAAAACATATTACGTGTGAAATATGAGTGTTAAGCAGACATTTTGTGTGTGTGTTATATTTATGAATCAACAAATCTACGGTTTCAGCGAATCATCAGCCCAAAAACCTAAAAAGTCATCCTGATCTTGGTTTGTTTAAGGGTTAATAAATACATACACGCGCGCAAATTTCTGTGATATAATACTATAAAATGAAGTAAAATCAAAATGGTGCAAAAGTGACAGGTAGTGTTAGTGCTAATGTTAATCATTTTTAAATCAGCACTAAAAACAGCATAAAATGGAGTAGAAATTGCAAAAATTGTTACAGTTGGAAAGCTAGAAACTAATGATAAAGGTTTACACTGGCAAATAAAATGTGAATTCAGCATCTCACATATTTCAAGATATATATATATATTTTTTTTTTTTTAAATCAAGACATTTCAATAAAGCACTCAGAACTGAGGCAATTCATATGTCCAAGGTTACAGCACAGCCTCACAGAAAAAATATTAATAAACCAAAATACACCAATCGTTGAATGGCACTGCGTCACTGTTCAAGGTTTGCGTTTGTACGCCTCCTCATCATATAAAAGCGGCTGAACGGTGAGCTTGTGCAGACCTTTGAGAGTTGGCTCTCAGCAGTGACCACCTCAGTTTTTACGCACAGCTCATGTGCAAATGTGGCACACGTCGCGTTTATTTTTTTCATTCGTTAGTAAGTGTTGATGCTTAAAGACTACCATGGAGGTTAATACTACTCTATCAAAACGCAACTTTGACTTGCGCATCTTGGCGCAGAAACTTCTCTCTTCGGCGAACCGGTCCCAGCCATTTCTGGACAACGAAACGGAGAGCATGTCCGAGGAGGATTTGGACGTGAATACAGACATCTATTCTAAAGTTTTCGTGACTGTGATTTACGTGGTGTTGTTTTTAATCGGGTGTTTGGGGAACTCGATAACCCTATACACACTTCTCACCAAGAAATCTCTCCAAAACCTCCAGAGCACGGTGCACTACCACCTGGCGAGTCTGGCCATATCCGACCTGCTCATCCTGGTCCTCTGCATGCCCATTGAGTTGTACAACTTCATCTGGGTGCACCACCCGTGGGCTTTTGGGGAGGCTGTATGTAAAGGCTACTACTTTCTCCGGGACGGCTGCTCGTACGCGACGGCGTTCAACATCGCCAGCCTGAGCGTGGAGCGCTTTATGGCCATCTGCCACCCGTTCAAGGCGAAGAGCATCATGTCGCGGAGCCGCACCAAGAAACTCATCAGCGCAATGTGGATCGCCTCTTTCTTCCTCGCCACTCCGATGCTCTTCACTATGGGACAGCAATTGATGAACGATGAATATATATGCACCACCATCGTGTCCTCGATAACTGCTAAAACCGTCCTACAGGTGAGCGCTGTTTTTTGATTGGGAGGAGTGAAAATGTCATTACATTTAAACATAAAAGATTTTGGTGGTGTTGTGTTGGCTTTATTACGCATAGGGACGCAACCTGTTGCATAACCTTATATTTTAATGCTGATTTAACTAATAACCGCATTGTTTTTTTAAAAGTTCAAAAATATTAAATAAAAGTAAATGTAAATATATTGTTCAAGTCAATTTACAAAACAAACAAATGCTTTGTAAACTAAAACAAATGTACACTATTTCTATAATAAAATATTAGAAAAATATATGAGTCATAATATAATTCATTCATTCATTTTCTTTTCGGCTTAGTCCCTTTATTAATCCGGGGTCGCCACAGCGGAATGAACCGCCAACCCATCCAGCATTTGTTTCACGCAGCGGATGCCCTTCCAGCCACAACCCATCTCTGGGAAACACATCCATACAATCTTATTCACACACATACACTACGGACAATTTAGCTTACCCAATTCACCTGTACCGCATGTCTTTGGACTGTGGGGGAAACCGGAGCACCCGGAGGAAACCCACGCAACCACAGGGAGAACATGCAAACTCCACACAGAAATGCCAACTGGGCCAGCCGGGGATCGAACCAGCGACCTTTTTGCTGTGAGGCGAACGTGCTAACCACTCGGCCACCGTGGCGCCCTCATAATATAATATTAAGATTATTAAGTTAGAATATTAAGTTAATTTGGGAAACAGTTACATAAGATATAAAAAAAAAACATTAAATTTAACAAAAATAACACTTTTTAAATTCAGATTTAATTTTCCCAAATACATTATTTAAAAAGCTTTAGATATTAATTCCCGAAAAATAGGACAAACATATAAGACAATAATTTCTTGTAATGAAGTAAACAGCAGTGTTCAAAATCAGCATGGATCAAGTAATGCGTGGTACAATTCCGAAATGAAAACAAAATTCAACTAAACAAGTCCAAGTTGACAAAATGTCATCAAGTCCAGACATGCTGATTGAAATAGAAGACCCAAACAAGCAGCATGAGCTGAAGCCCAATGTGTGAAGGTACTACTATAATGAGCAAAACAGGCTGACTTAAACAAAAATGTCCCATCTTCAAAAAAGATTGAGTCTTTACTTTTAGAAGCTATTTCTTCTTAAATAAGGATTGGAGGCAGTTTAACCTATGCTTTCTGCCTAATTCAGTCATACGGAAAACATTTTGCATTGAATTTTTTTTTTTTTTTGAAAGACACAATCAGTGGTTAAATTATTTAACATGCATTATGTCTGTTTGATTATTTAGGAATTGCAAATGAATTGGTGATGTCTTGATTATTCAAACCCATTAAAACGAGGAGCAGCAGGATCCTTATGGCTTCCGTTGCAAGTACTAATGGTCATGAAAGTCAAAACAAATAAGTGATTCTAATGAATTTGACCACTCTTGTAAATGTAAGTTTAATATAAGGGTGTCAGGATTTTAAAAATAAAGATTTGCTATCAGTCGAAAATGGAAGGCACTCACTGTGGCCTAAAGTAAATCCCGATTGGCTGGAAATGCAGACATTATGCTTTGATTCTTGGAAAATTGTCCTTGCAGCCTAAACCTTGTGCCTGCCTTATTCTTTTCTATTACACCAGTGAATCTAATTTAGACTGGAACACAATCCATTTACAAGGACAGGAGGTCTTCAGCTTTTAACGCTCAGATTGATAACTCTGTACATTCAGAACAAAAACAGAAAATACACACAGGATGAGAGTGAAGCAAAAGCACACCACTGGAGTTCGAATTTGAAGCTATAAATACATTAAAATTATACTTAATTCTATATGGTGATAATATTACAGCATTTGACTCCTGAAATAATTGAGGATAATTGAACCTATAGCATAACGGACACATTTAATGAGTCACAATCTAAATCAGAGAGAGCACTCTGCATTACTGAAAAAGAGAAATGGAGTATATAGGCACACACAAACAGACATGCAGAAAAAACCCGAGTGGTGCAAAGAGAAAGAATAAAGACCGAATGGATAAGGGATGAATTGGTTCAATCAGTCATTGCTGAGTGTGTGTATCATCCTGAGATCCTCCAGTCAAAAGAAAGATCTCTGCAATAGTAGCTGTTTGCTACAGTGCAAGCAGTTTATCATGTTTCGATCATGGCAAATTGGTTACCACAGAAAACCCCAAGCTGTCCACTTTCATATAGAGAAATATGAAATATGATTCAGTGTTGTATATTGCTATAGCAATACCTGGAATTTAAGTGCCCTGTGGGGCACAGAATGATTGCAGAAAGAAAATGTAAATGGTCTTATATTACTTTTTTGGAGATGTGGTTTAACCTCAACCCAAAAATGTAAACTGACATAAATATGTATGTTTCTGAAATCTTTCTGTTTGGTAACGGTTGCTGAATAGGAATTTGAATATGATCTGTACTGTTGCGCTTCACCTTGCTAATACTTTGCCCTCTTCTGTTTGTTGTTTTGATCTTTCTTATTGCACATTCTGCGCCTGCAACTAATCCAGTGCTGCACTTGAAAGTGCATGGACACAAATATACAAATAAAATGAGACTGACATATATATAGCAACAGGCAGTGATTCTGGCGAGGGTATGTGGCTGATAGCTAATATTGGACTGGCACTGCGTTGTGTTTAGAGCTCTTCTCGCCATAAAAAGGAGAGAAGATTGGTTGAGTCAAAGTTTTCAGCTTCTGACACCTTCAACTGCACAACACCATTCATGAAGCACAGCTTTCTGGACTCAACAGAACACCTGCAAGAAACACCAGTGGGTGGGAAACAAACAGCCAACAGATTTCACGGCTGAGAGGTAAATTGAATAGTATGCCAAATCTAATATTGGAAAACAGAATGTCTAATAAATGTTCTGTTCATTTTAAAATATAATTAGTTGGCACAATTATTTTTTGGCTACATTTTATGGATTGTCTCTTTCCAAAACTGATATAATAATCAGGGGTTCCAACTAGTTTCTAGAACCTTTTCACAGAAGGTAAAACACATAGGTCTCTTTTAGCATTATTATTATTATTATTATTATTATTATTTTACAGTCAAAATGGTGTATATAAGTAAATGGAATTTAAAACAAGTTGATTTAATTCAATAAGGAATTGTAATAAGGTTATAATATCAGTAATAAGGTTATAATAATTATAACTAAAACAAATGTTGTACTTTTGTTGAACTTTCAAAAATTCTTTAATTTAAAGAAAAAGAAATATATATATATATTTGTTATACTTAACAAGAAAGGTAATCCATTAATACAAAAAAAAAAAAATTCATTTAGAAATTAAGTGAAACAAATGAAACAATGAAAAATTATGTGTTAAAAGGCATGGAAAGCCCAGACAGCAACTCAAATCCACGTTTTACAGCATGTATAAAATTAATGCTAGAAACATTAAATACATGTTTTTACATGGTAACTATATTTTTTTAAAAATCCCTGCATGTAATTACATATGTAATTAATATCTGCAATTGCATTTATAATTACACTGTTGACCCATCCCTTAAACCTTAACCCACCCTTCTAAGGGGCAGATAAAGAAAAACTATATGCATTGATTTAGGGCATACTCATACTATGTACAGTTGCCTTGAACTGGGCCGAAGCATGCTTGTCCCCCCCTCCCGTCTCCCCCGATGGCCCGAACTCACATTACATTCGGGCCTCAGCACGCTAACGTCATCAATGATGCACTGTTCAGTTTAAGAGAAGTGCTCTCGCTCAGCACAGTGCAGATTTCTTATATCATTATATTGTTTAAGTCGTTTGATATGCAGTGATATTTCACCAAACAGATCAGCCACTTTTGACGCTCATAAACAATCATAAAATCCTCATGCTGCAGGAATTAGAAGGTTTGCTAAAGGTGCAGCTGTTGCGTTCACTAAACAGTACGAATGATTAATAAATCCACATGAAACAGTCCCCAAAAGTCATGCCTACCCTTCAGTTTCGGGCTCAGGAGCGCTTTGAACTCACACTACCGGGCTCAGGCACGCTTTGCACTCACACTACAAGCGTAGTGAACCGCGCCAGGGCTGGCCAACTGAACCGTGCCTGAGCCCGATTCAGAGCACTCACACTTCTCAATCCAGGAAACAGACCTGGGCACGGTTCGGATAGCATAGTGTGAGTACGTCCTTAGGAACATTGTTTTTAAGGCCACTAATTATAAATAAAGTGTGACTAATTATTTAGTTCTATTTTTAAAGAATGGTTGGAGAGTATGAAACAATAAAAAATAAGTATTTTTTTATCAACTACATACTTATATACTTATCTTTTGACCATTTTCTTTTCACTGTTGCCTTTCTTTTGCTCATCTTCTATTAAAAGAAAGTGTTCTTTGTAAATCTTATTGTAAAGGTGTTTTTTCCCCTATTTTTTCTTAATATTATTGTTTAGAGATAATAGTACTACATATTTTAGATACAGTGCAACCAACAAAAACCATGTCAAAACTAGCCCATGTCTGTCCCCACAAAAATATATTTGTTTCTAAGCAGAACCGGAAATAAATGTAAGATGACACAAGTCAGTGAGCACAGGAATAAGCAAGAGAGAGCATGATGTCTGTTCACAGAGTACTAAAAGTTCACAGTGTACTGTACTGACTGGTATGTCTGCGGCAGAGAGAATGACAGGCAGTTTGTTTGGTCCATTCTTTGGATTTACGCAGAGTTTTCCAGACAAGTGAAGGCTGGAACAGTTAAACGTATTCTAGGAATATATTTATGGGGAAAATAACATGTATACATATATTTAAAACACTGATCTAGTTATGAGTTACTGATCTTTTAGATTTCCTCAGTGCAACATTTTATTAATGAAAAAACAAATCTTCAATCTGTATATTCAATCTGTGGTCAGACAGGAAAACACAGCCAAAGAGTTTGTCATCCTGTGTGCTTGAATGAAGGAGGTATGAAGTTATGGTGCAAATGAAAGCAGATTTTCTTCAATCCTTAAGACATCAGTCAGTTGCGATTTGAGTTTATTCTCAGTGGACCTTAGCGACAAGGTGTGTTATTCCTTTTGTCCAACATCATGTCCAAAGTGTGAATTATACAGTCAAAGTCCTTCAAAGCAATCAAAGGAGCTGTCTTTACTCCAGACACCTTCACAGACATCAGGGCAGCAGCTACTGACAGACGGAAAGATAAAAGAAAGCGCAGCCAAGATTTCGTCAAAGAGAGGACGGATGAAATCCTAGCCAAAAGAAAGAAGGCAAAATATACTTTCAACATGTTAACTTTCAGTCAGTAAATGACATAGAAATAGACAAAGTGTTGACAAGAACTTTTCGTACCTTACATCATGGGCACTGCTAGCCAAATGCAATTATTTTGTTCATGTTTTTTGTCACAAAGAAAAGCCAATGAGATGATCTGTATGCCATGTTTGACGATTTTGACTAGTATTTTCGACTATTGATATATTTCTGAAAGCATTTTTAAATTGTTTGCTCAAACCTTGAGAAATTGAGAAAACTAGGCTTAACTTTAATCTCTCTGGATGCAGAACTACTATTAAAACTAAATGTTATTGGCATTTTTCTATTTCACAAAATGTTCTTTATACTGGAAAAAACAAATATTTAGACAATAGCAAATTTTTAACAGATTTTGGGGGGGAGATCCAATTATATTTGAGGCATCTATGTGAGAACTCAATTTCAGAATCTTTTTAAAAGATCAAAGTACCAAATACTTACTTACTTAATTACTTACTTACTTACTTACTTTATTTAAGCAAACAATTTTTTGGAAACATGAGCAGGTTCTGTCCTACGAGTAATATTTCTTTCCCCATACGATTCAAAAAGTTAAAAATGCCTAAATAAAATCTTCATGGGCGGCAAGGTGGCTTAGTGGTTAACACTGTTGCCTCACAGCCAGCAGGTCGCTGGTTGTAGTCCTGGCTGGGCCAGCTGCCATTTCTGTGTGGAGTTTGCATGTTTGTGTGGGTTTCCTCCGGGTGCTCCGGCTTCCCCCACAGTCCGAAGACATTCACTATAAGGGAATTGAAGAAACTGAATGGGCAACTACAGTAAATGGGCATACAGTATAAGTGTGTGTGTGAATGTGAGTGTATGAGTGTTTCCTCGTACTGGGTTGCAGCTGCAAGGGTATCTGCTGAGTAAAACATTTGCTGGAAAGTTGGTGGTTCATTCCGCTGCGGCAACCCCTGATAAATAAAGGACTTTAAAACCAAAGGAAGAAATAATTCATTCATTCATTCATTCATTTTCTTGTCGGCTTAGTCCCTCTATTAATCCGGGGTCGCCACAGCGGAATCAACCGCCAACTTATCCAGCATATTTTTACGCAGCGGATGCCCTTCCAGCCGCAACCCATGCCTGGGAAACATCCACACACACACACATTCACACTCATACACTATACGGACAATTTAGCCTACCCAATTCACCTATGCCACATGTCATTGGACTTGTGGGGGAAACCGGAGCACCCCGAGAAAACCCACGCAACCACGGGGAGAACATGCAAACTCCACACAGAAATGCCAACTGACCCAGCCGGGGCTCGAACCAGCAACCTTCTTGCTGTGAGGCGAACGTGCTAACCACTAGGCCACCGTGGCGCCAGAAATAATTCATTCATATAAATTAATTTCATTATATGGTTAATTAGTTCATGACGTAAATCATACAGGTTTGAAACAACATGAAAGAGTTTCCATTTTTGCCTTTTTGCCTTTAAAAACAGCATTTTTCTTTGAAGCAATGCACGATTCAGCAACCATGTTTTCTGTTAAATAACCTTAGTTTCCTAAAAACAGTCTTATGTGTGACATTAAATATGTGAATTAGCAAATAAAGGACAGTAGGACTATGAGACGAATAATGCATAGGAAACAAAAAGGATGCACATACTTTATAAACAAACAGAGTGCTGTTGGTAACGATGGAAGCCTCAGTAATCCACACAATGTCCAACTATGTGCAGTGAACAAATATAAATTAATGTTACTCATATTCCTTAAGGGCCACATTTTCAGGTTGTAGCCGAGGATTTAGCTAATTACCTCATTAGCGCCTCTAAGGGTCATTAATTGGTTAAATCAAACAGTGCTCGACTTGAACGAATGTGTAGAAGGCACAAAGAGCTCATTTGAATAAACTATTACAGTGCTACAACTGTGTTTTATTAACACACACTACTGTGCCTGTTGCTCCATTAGTCTGCTTATTGTCTGTTCATAAGTACCTCTCCTCTCTGTTCTGTTTCCATCATCTCTGGGTTTTTTGAGCTTGATGTACGTGCCTTGTGGGATCAGTTGCTCTACCGAGCAAGTTGATATAGAGAACCATTGATAATAAAAACAAAAATGAAAAAGGCAGATGATCTGTTTTCCACCTCAAAATACATTTTCCACAATTCTAAAAACACTGTTAGCTGAGAAAAGACGGAATTTTATTTAATTATGAGGTTTGCACAGGCAATATCATGAAACTCCAACAGAATTACAAATTTGAAATTAGTATCTAGGGCGTCACAATCGCCTCACAGCAAGAAGGTTGCTGGTTCAAGCCTCAGCTGGATCAGTTGGCATTTCTATGTGGAGTTTGCATGTTCTCCCCGTGTTCGTGTGGGTTTCGTCCGGGTGCTCCGGTTTTCCCCACAAGTCCAAATACATGTGGTATAGGTGAAATTGGTAAGCTAAATTGGTGTGGTGTGTGTGTGTATGTGTGTGTGTGTGTGAATGAGCGTGTATGGATGTTTTCAGCAGCTGGAAAGGGCATCTGCTGTGTAAAACATATGCTGGATAAGTTGGCGGTATTCTGCTGTGGCGACCGCTAATTAATAAAGGCACTAAGCCGAAAAGAAAATGAATGAATGAATGAATGAATGAAATTAGTATCTATTAAAACACTTGAGACAACAATACTTATATTGATTGCATGATAAAGTTACATTCAATTTATTTAAAGTATGTTTCTGAGTTAGTAGTAGAAATATAAAAAATGAAGAATGTTTACAAACCAAACATAACGTTGATTCAACATGTTAAGTTGATGAAAATAAATGCCAACCAAAGGCAACAGGTGCTGACTGGAGTAAAAGATTGATCCAACAAAACCTGACAAACATTTCTGTCAATATCTATCTGTTGTCATCTGTCTTTGGCAAAGGCAAGAAGCGGATTAAACCAAAACAAGAAGAAAAGAAAAAACTGGGCAGGAACAGCCAAACAAACTGGAACTAGACATTGAAAACAATCAATGACTGACAAAGTGTGAGTGAAACAAAGGGGGTTCATATACAAAGGAAAACAATGGGCTAACAAGGTAACAGGACAGTGGAGACAATCAATCACTATGGTACCTAATCAATATGTGGCACAGTAACACCACAAGCAAAGACTACACGATACGCAAGATTTGCATATTACTCATATAGTTTTGAATCTGGAAACATTGTGTCAATGTGGAACCTCTGGCGAATAAAGCCCCACCTTCTAGTAAATAAGCCAATCACGGGTCGCTATCAGTGGTGTAAAGTAACTAATTACAAATCCTCAAACTACTGTAATTGAGTAGTTTTTCTCAGGAATTGTAATTTTACTGAGTACTTTTAAAAATGTGGATTTCCCTTGAGTACATGTTTAGTGCAGTATTGGTACGTTTACTCCACTACTTTCCTTCAACCTGCAGTCACTACTTTATTTCTTTCTAGTATATGGTCATTGTCTAAAGAAGAAAGATCAGTCACGTGATTCCTGTCCAATTAAATCACACATAGAAAGTAAATCACATCATGCTGAACAACCGCAAGACATGGGCGCTTTATAAATGCAGCAAACCTTTCGAAAACATTAAAAATGTCCAAGAAGATGTCCAAACTCTTTAACCACAATGATCCAGAGACTGTTTATAGACTGCATGTCACTGAAAATGATGGATGTCGACTGTATGATGACTGAAATCACCAAACAGCCTTAAACAATCACTAAATGGAACGAATGAAGAATGGAAGGAAGGACCAAATAAAGGGAAGGACTGAACAAGGAATAGAAGAAAGGATCGAAGAACCAAATTAATGAAGGAAGGATTCAAGGAAGGACTGAACAAACGAATGAACAAAGGATCTAATGAAGGAAGGAACAAAAATATGAAAGAAAGAATGAGCGAACAAATAAAGGGAAGAAAGAAGGAACGACCAAACGAACGAAGGAAGAATTCAATTAAGGACTGAACAAACTAAGGAAGGAAGGAAAGAAGGAAGTTGCTTCTCCCCGTGGTCGTGTGGGTTTCCTCCACAAGTCTAAAGACATGTGGTACAGGTGAATTGGGTAGGCTAAATTGTCCGTAGCGTATGAGTGTGAATAAGTGTGTATGGATGTTTCCCAGAGATGGGTTGCAGCTGGAAGAGTATCCGCTGTGTAAAAACATATGCTGGATAAGTCGGCGGTTCATTCCACTGTGGCGACCCCAGATTAATAAAGGGACTAAGCCGAAAAGAAAATCAATGAATGAATGAACAGTAATTTGTGACAATTTTACACTTTATATTGAGTGGACAGTTCCTATGGATTTACCCTGTAATTACACTGGTAGAACAAGGTAAAACCTTCAAATGCAGCATTAGTTCTGCCATACAGTGTTTACAAGTACATGATCTGCAAACAGGTGTGGAAGTGGGAAAACATCTGCAAGTACACATTGTTGTTACACAATGCACTTACATAATTCTTGTTACAGATGTGTACTTTCCTAGTGTTGTTACCAATGTCCTGTTACACATTTGAACTTACAGATACTATTCAGTGGGTTGTTACATGACTGTAGTTACACTAGTATTACACAAGTAAATACTATGTACCAGTGTGTATGTACACTGTAGTTACATACTACTTACACATCTAATTACCATGTAAGTTCACAGGTATAAGCGACAATATAAAGTGGGACCCATACTGTAGTTTCCTTTAAAAACTGCCATAAAGTAGACTTGTGTCATGATCTTTTGTTTTGGTGCATGAGCACAATAGTTTGGGCAATGAAGGGGGCGGGGGTCGTTTTTTCATTTGTTTCAATCATCTAGAAACAAAAATCTTTTGCACTGACCCAAGAGTCAGTTATCTCTCACCTGGCACAATAATGTGTTTAAAGCTTAACATGGGTTCTTTTCTTATCAAATAAATTCATTGATTTAGCTAAATAATTTGATTTTTTTTACTCGTTTATCTTTATTGATGCACAATTAATAATTCATTACAAATGCATTATTATTTTTCTGAATGTGTTATTATGCAATCCAAATATGTGTGGATTATGAAATCTGTTGGCTACTTCCATTTCAGACTAAATGTGCACACATTGTGAGCATCTGCAAGTCAAGGCATAGATAACCCACAGGACTGCAGGAACATGAAAACATGGTCCTCTAAAGCAAACACTTGAGCAGAATTTGATTTGCCACATGAATTCTTTGCTTATTCAAGTGTGCATGTGCACTGTTCCCTAAGTAAAGGTACCTGCTAAGCTTTGATGAAGATATGATATTGTAGTGTCGTTTTTCTGGACATTTCCAGACAAAGCTTGAATTTATAGATGGAGTATACGATTAATGCAGTCATCAATATGAAAATAATTAATTAAAAATTAAAAGTGAATCACAAAAACAAACATCTTATTTAAGAATCTTTTACACATATCATTGCATTTGACTAACATGCATTAATAATGTGTCCTGGATTCAAATATAGTCAACTCGGATCAATCATTTTTAAGTTAGCTTCAACCACAAGCATAATATTCTATTTGAAATTCATACAGAAATGAAAGAATTATATTTTGTATATATGTGACATGTTTGTTTCTGTCTTATATGTGTGTGTTTCTACAACGCTATCTCATGGCAATTCGTAACTTTTTATTTAGTGGCTAATTCGTATGAATTCGTACAATCTAATTCGTACAATTCAGTACGATTTGCTCATCAACCAATGACGGTTGTGTTTAGGGGTGGGGTTAGGTGCCTGGCCTCCTTTTTTAAATCGTACATTTTCGTACAACTGAACTCGTACGAATTCGTACGAATTAGCCACTAAATTGCCAAAACGTAAAATACTTACGTTTTCTCGTGAGATCAGGCTGGTTTCTAGCACATATGTGACCTTTAAGTTTCTGGCATGTATTTGATACGTATGTTTATGGCATTTTTGATACCTATATGTTTCTGGTATTTATGTTTACCTATGTTTCTGGCACATATTTGAAGTGTGTATTTCTGGCATAAATGTGACATGTTTGTTTCTGTCATAAATGTGACTCGTTTGTTTCTGGAGTATATCTGACCTAAATGTTTTTGGCATATATGTGACACATATTTTTCAGGCATAAATTTGACACGTATGTTTCTGGCATATATGTGACCTTTATGTTTCTGACATATATGTGACCTATTTGTTTCTTGCATGTATGTGACCTATTTGTTTGTGACGTTTATGTGACATATATTGTTTTTGGCATGTATGTTTCTGGCATATATGTGACCTATATGTTTCTGGCATATACTGTATTTTACATGTATGTTTCTGGCATATATGTGACCTAAATGTTTCTGGTATATATGTGACACATTTGTTTCTGACATATATGTGACCTACAGTATATGGTTTTGACATATGTGTGACATATGTTTCATGCATTTTAGTCACCTATTTGTTTCTTGCATATACTGTATGTGACCTATACTGTCTGTCAAATATGTGACGTGTGTTTCTGGCATATATGTGACCTATATGTTTCAGACATATGTGACCGTATGTTTGAGGCATATGTGACCGTATTAACATATTTTTGGGTCTGACTTCAACTGTGCACAATGAAATCAAATGTATCGAATGAAAAATAAATATTTGTAACCTTATCTAAAATAAAATTACTGTAAAGTTTAAACATTGCTAAATAACTTTAAAATGTTGTATCATAATATATTGTTAAATTATATTGTTGTTGTTGTTGATTTTTTTATTAAATTTTATGTTTTGACACTCCTGTTACTCAGCAATGTTTAAACTTTACAGTAATTTAATTTTTCAGATAGGATTGCTAAGATTATTGGTAGTTTGATACTAAGCCTTAAATTGTCATTTATAAGGGATTTATAAAGCATGAATAGTCCTCACTTTAGATTACGTCATAAAACTGGATGGAGTTGAGATAATAAAGCATTGACTAACACACATACAGTAGTAACCATTACTATATGCCTGAATAATACAATATATAAATGTTGATTTTAATAGTTTATTAATCGTTTACTAACTTATTCTGAATGATCTTAAAAACCACCAACTACTCTTAAATACAAATGGTTTGTAAATAATGTGATTCTTAACTTAATAATGAAATTATCAGTAACAAACATTGAAAATACAATTATTAAGCACATTATAAATGTACTTATAAGTCAAGAATAGAGCATTTGTTGCTGCAGGTATAAACTGCTTACTAACATTTATTAATGCAAAGTTAATGCTTAACAAATAATGAATTCACTATTTACTAATGCTTAATAAAGGATTCATAGTGTGTAGTTATTATAAAGTGTTACCAACATCTTTTTTTTTTATTAGTTTTGAATAACAAGCACACATTGAGTGCATGTCCTTATAAATCACTGAAAAAGTGTAATACAGTCACACCCATGTCGGTGTTCAAAGTGGACAGTTCGCACAAATTCATACAATATCATTTGTATGTAACTAATTGTTTGAAGGTATGTGCCTACAAACCCCTGCATAACTTTTCCCTATATTAGGGGATCCAAAAATCATAGAGTAAAGTCTAAATGAGACTGTACAAATGAATATGAATTAGTCACAAAATCAAAAAGTTATGAATTGCTGTGAGACTGCATCAAAATGTATATACATTTGTCTTCGTAAACCACACAGAACAGCACTTACACACATTAATAATGATTGTAAGCTGTGGAGGTCTTGCCGGTTTCCTTCAACTGGTCACATTGCTAGATTTGTCGCTTCACTTTGCACTGGCCGGTCTTTTGTTCCTTACCTCTTTTCCCTTTTCTTCTGCTGTTGCCAAAGCAGATTAATCTCATGTGTTCTGACATCTGCGCCGCATGAAAAAAACAGAGGTTTAGCCAAGACTATTGAAATACTTCTCAGCACTAATGTAAAAGAACATGGTGTTGGTTTAGGCAGTCATGTTAAATTGGTGTTCAGCAGATGACTGGAGTTTAAGAGTCCGGTACTGTTCCCTCCAGACTGTGAAACATAAAAGAGGGCTGCAGGAAAAGCTTGGGTTTTTTCAGCACATCAAAAACATATTGAAGGGAAAGAGGATGAGAATATTTAGAGTCTTTAATGAGGGAGGTCAGAGATGTTGGAACTCAACATATTCTGGAGGTAAATCTCCTTTTGCTTGTTACTACAAGATTGAACCACGGGTTCTAATTAAAAACCAAACAGGATTAAAAGCATTTCAAAAAGTTTTCAGTGCTAACATGATAATAAAAAAAACATTTTGTGTGTGTGTGTGTGTGTGTGTGTGTGTGTGTGTGTGTGTGTGTGTGTGTGTGTGTTAATGTGTGTGTGCCTTGTGTTACTTAAATTGTGGTAAATCACAAATATAAAACTGAGTTAGGAAAATGCAAAAGTCCAAATGTTTCCTGTAAGACTTTGGGTTTAGAAGTATGTTTCGAGGTAGGGGAAAGAATATACAGTTTATAGAGTAGATATCACGTCTATGGAAAGGCAAGGCAAGGCAAGTTTATTTATATAGCACATTTCATACACAGTGGCAATTCAAAGTGCTTTACATAAACAGAAATAAAATTGAAGTATAAGAAAATAAAAACAAATAATAAAAAACAGATAAAAACAGATTAAAATGAGTTAAAACAAGTTCAAAAGAATGAAAAAGAAAGACATAATAGTGCGATCTGTCGGATGTAGCACAGTGCTCATTCAGTAAAGGCACAGCTAAACAGATGTGTTTTCAGTCTTGATTTGAATGTACCTAATGTTGGAGCACATCTGACCATTTCCGGAAGCTGATTCCAGCAGCGAGGGGCGTAGTAGCTGAAAGCAGATTCACCCTGCTTTGACTGAACTCTTGGAATTTTTAGTTTATGTGATCCTAATGATCTGAGTGATCTATTAGGTTTGTATTGAGTCAGCATATCTGTAATGTATTGAGGTCCTAGGCCATTCAGTGATTTGTAGACAAGTAGTAATACTTTAAAATCTATTCTGAATGTAACTGCGAGCCAGTGTAGAGACCTGAGGACAGGTGTGATGTGCTCTGATTTCCTGGTTCTGGTCAGAATCCTGGCCGCAGCGTTCTGAATGAGCTGCAACTGTCTGACTGTCTTTTTGGGAAGTCCAGTGAGGAGCCTATTACAGTAATCCACCCTGCTGCTGATAAAAGCATAAACAAGTTTCTCTAAGTCTTTACTGGAAACAAAGCATCTAATTCTTGCAATGTTTTTGAGATGATAGTATACTGATTTAGTTACTGCCTTGACATGACTGTTGAAACTCAGATCTGACTCCAGAGTCACACCAAGATTCTTGACCTTATTTTTTGTTGTTTGACCCTTAGAGCCGAGGTACGCATTCACCTTGAGAACCTCATCTCTGTTCCCAAATGCAATGTCTTCAGTTTTCTCTTTATTTAACTGAAGGAAGTTTTGGCACATCCAATTGTTAATGTCATCAATGCATTGGCAGAGGGTATCAATGGAGCTGTAGTCATTAGGCAGTAAGGCTATGTAGATCTGAGTGTCATCAGCATAGCTGTGGTATGATATTTGGTTCTTTCTCATTATTTGGCTCAGAGGGAGCATATAAAGGTTGAACAGGAGAGGTGCCAGAATTGAGCCTTGTGGGACTCCACATGTCATGGGTGTTGTGAAAGTTACAATAGCTGTCTTTGGGGATTTATTAAGAGGTGTTAAGAAGAAATGTATCATCTAGCTGGAACAGTGCATAAAAATAATGACTCATGTCACATGGCAAATTCAATTCAATTCAATTCACCTTTATTTGTATAGCGCTTTTACAATGTAGATTATGTCAAAGCAGCTTCACATAGAAGGTTATAGTAAATTGAAAATGTCAGTTTAGTTATTAATGTTTGAGTTCAGTTCAGTTCAGTGTTGTTTAACATTCACTACTTAGAGTCCAAACACTGAAGAGTAATCCATCGGTGCGCAGCTCTAGCTGCAGTCTAGGCGCCGGAGGTTGGAGAACTCGAGGCTCGTCTGTCCTTGGAGGGTCACAGGAATCCGTCTCTTGCTTGCTACTCCGCCAAGCAGCTGCTCAGGATACAGCGAGGTCCAGGATTATGGAGCCTTGGAATCGTCTCCTCACGGGTCTTGGATCGCATCCGTGGCGCTGCATAGTCTCTGGGGGCCTCGGGATGGGTATCCCCAGTTGGAAATAGAGAACAAAGAGAATAATTTGCTGTTCATAGTGTATATAAACAAGATGCGTGGAACACATTCATGCATCATACCGCAAAGTGATGTACTGAGTGTATGCTTTACTAAAAAGATAGGTCTTAAATCTAGTTTTGAACTGTGAGAGTGAGTCTGAGCCTCGGACATTATCAGGAAGGCTATTCCAGAGTTTAGGAGCCATAAATGAGAAGGCTTGACCCCCTTTACTTGACTTTGCTATTCTGGGTACTACCAGAAGCCCTGAGTTTTGAGATCTTAAAGAGCGGGTTGGATTGTAGCGAGACAGTAGGTTGGTTAGATAAACAGGAGCTAGATTATTTAATGCTTTATATGTAAGAAGTAATATTTTAAACTCAATACGAAACTTAACAGGCAGCCAGTGTAACGAGGATAAAATTGTGGTGATATGATCGTATTTTCTAGACCTGGTAAGAACTCTGGCGGCTGCATTTTGTACTAGCTGAAGTTTGTTAATAGAGGAGGCTGGGCAACCAGCGAGCAGAGCATTACAGTAATCCAACCTAGAGGTCATAAAAGCATGAACTAGCTTTTCTGCATCTGAGATGGATAGCATACTTCGTAGCTTAGCAATATTTCTCAGATGAAAGAATGCAGTTTTTGTGATATGGTAGATATGGTTTTCAAAAGTTAAATTGCTGTCTAATATGACACCCAGATATTTAACTGTAGAGCTCATGCTAACTCTGCATCTCTCTAGTTGCAGGTCGAGTTGTGAGATCTGCTGTGTGCAGGATTTAGGTCCTATAAGTAATAGTTCAGTTTTGTCTGAGTTTAAGAGAAGGAAGTTGTTGGTCATCCAGTTTTTAACATCTTTAATACACTCAGTTAGTTTTGACAGTTTAGACATCTCATCAGGTTTAGTAGAAATATATAATTGAGTATCATCTGCATAGCAGTGAAAGCTGATCCCGTGTCTTCTAATAGTGTCTCCCAGGGGCAGCATGTATATTGTAAACAGCAAAGGGCCTAAAACTGATCCTTGAGGCACCCCATACTTTACTGGCCTGACTTGTGAAGGTTGTCCATTAATATTCACAAACTGGTAACGATTAGTTAAGTATGACTTGAACCATTGTAAAGCCGTTCCCTGGACACCTGTAGAGTGTAAGCGATCTATGAGGATATTGTGGTCAATTGTGTCAAATGCGGCAC